>MU757576.1:0-45875 GCA_026770625.1 Nicotiana glauca | reverse complement strand
CCCAAAACCCAACTCATAGGTAGAAACCTTATTCCTTTTGGCTTCAATTTTATAAGGAGTCTTATCTTAGTTAAGTAACATCCAAACAATTTTATTTAAATTGTTACATTTTTTATGAGAATGATAATGTTAATTAATCAATCATAAAGGTTCAAAGGTAAAAGATATTTTAGGTGCACGAATGTGTAAAGATGTCAATTATATTTGCTATCAAACAGAAAAAAGATGACATTACACCTGTAATATGCAAATGATTTGCAAAAGAGAACTTTCATTGCAGTTGCCAATTATGGGGTTATTTTTTTGCTAAATCTGAGGGCTATCTTCAATTGGATATTGTCCGATCACATTTCACATGTCTCGACCTCATTCGGTGTTATTAGCGACAAACCAGTAAACAATAACTTAATTGACCAAATTTTTTTTGGGTTTATATCGAATTAATTATTACAATTATTTATAAATTTCCCTGAAGGATCTCTTACAATTATTTATTTTATTAGAAATATCTAAAAGATCTCTACAAGTCTTTATTTCCTCCACATATTAAATAATTTATCAATACCCCTATTTATAATAGTATGAAACTTATTTCAACTAGAGACGGAAAAACATATTCCTATATTTATTCTAACTGCAAATCTTATTTAGACATGAAAATACAAAAAAAAAAAAAAATACACATGACCTCACACAATTTTAAATTTTACCCGGCCTAACCCGCATTGTACATATTTTGAAAGCACTAGCAAATTCAAAATGTGTTCTTACAACCATTGCTTCTAACATCTATGAAGTTAAATTTGTGTTCTCACAACCATTGCTTTCACTCTCTCTTCTTCTCATATGTTCAACACATGATTCAAGGGACCGTGTATTTTCTGCTTCTACTCTTATGCCACTTGATTGCAATGTAAGAAAATTGAAGAGTAGAAGTCCACCATTGAAGACCATTCAAAGATTTGCTTTCAAAAATGAGTATTTTTGAATTTGTTATTTGTTTGGATTGGGTGTTATTCCAATTGATTGAAAATATCAAAAGGAGTTCAAAATTTAAATTTGAAGTGATTTGGAGTAGAATTGAGCAAGATTTGAGTTAAATTTCAGAAACGACGCTAGGAAGAAGACGAAGTCAATTTTTTGTATAACTATGTATAATCTTGTATAATAACGTATATGAGTGTAGAAACACACCTTATACACAATACACTTTATACACCTATATACAAGCGTCTGTAAATGAACTTCTTTCACGATTTTCAGTTGCAATTCTCGTTCAAAACCGGTCCAAATCTCCATTAAATGATTTCATATTTTATATACAACCTCCTTATACTATTTCTAACAAGTCTAAATATCACACACTCCAAATTTTTCGCAAAATCAAATTCAAAATTTAAACTCACATATTTAAGCTTGTTAAAAATCTAATTTTCTCCACCCGAATAAATTTGGTTTGTTGAACTAATATTTGAGTCATAGTTACTGATTCAAAAATTAACTTAAAAGTTTGAGGAATCTTTTTTAAAAACTAAATAGTAATTTTGAGAACATATTGGAGTTGGATGTTGAATTTTAACCTATTATTTTTGGGCTAGTTGGTTGTAAATTAAAATATGGGCTATAAAATTGAAAAGTAGGGAGTCAAGTTGTTCTAATGTGAAATTTTCCCATTAAATAAACGAAATCCTAAATAATTTTGGTATCCTACTACAACTTTAAACTAGTTTTCCAACAATTATAAATTTATATGGTGGTTTTGTAACTAACATTATTTAATTATACTAGTCTTAGGGTACGCGCTTTGCGCGTGTATCCATCTCGATGAGTGATTATTTTCAACATAAAAAAGATATTACATTAAAATTATTCAAGATTATAAATAAAAATTTCTGCTCCAGAGTTGATAAATTTTGATAAATCAATAAAAGAAGAAATTCTGTTTCATAAAATTCATCGATCATCATTCCATATATTTAAGTTATACTTAGATTTATTTTTATAATTTATCATCTCAACTTTACAAATTATCATGCCTCCATTTCAGTTTATACAAGAATATGTAGCATTTGTAATTTAAGAGTGTGTACCCTTATTAATAAAAATAAATAATCAATATTCAAAATAGGTGATTGGAAAAATTATTCAGCTCCTGAAAATAATAAATATCACAGGTAATTACAAAATCTGTGTTTATAATTTACCACCAATTGAGCTTTACCCACATTACCTTTTGAATTCCATTAAAATTCGTGAAGTGGTTGATTTATCAAAACTAAAAGCGGAAAAAAATCTTAATTAATTAGTTGACTTCAAAATCTTATATAATAGTAAAGTTTATTAATTAATTATGGTATGATTCCTCTCTCATTTTTCTTTTATTATCTTAAATATTTTTTTAGTAAAATAATCTTACTATTGAAAAACCGGTAAAAAATAAATCATTGTTTAAGTAGGAAAGTGGTGCAATTTTAATATGAATGATGTTGTTATATGTAATTTTTTTGATAACCTGATGAAAATTAATCTTTTTTTTACACTGTCCTTGTATGAAAATTAAAATATTAATATACATAAAAGATGAAACTTACTTGAAATTGGATCTATCATGGTAGAGCAAGTTTGGGATCAATTACGGAGAAAAGGAAGCCAATCAAACAATGCCCACGAAATGCACCAAGTAAAGAGACAAACGCAGAGCTAAACTTGGCCTGTCGCGGTCAGACCGTAACCGCGGTAGGACCGCGGCAGAGCAGAGCTGCAGATTCAGAGGACCTATTTGGCCGCGGTCCTGGCGTAACCGCGGTGGGACCGCGGCAGAACGCGAAAAAGCCATGGACGAAAGTGTCAAGTCAGGAAAACTTGGTGTAAAACTCTTATAAAAAGTAGGAATTCGGCCATACTAGGGCAGATTTGTTTTGGAGAGTATTTGGGCAAGAAACACAAGTGTGAGAGATCACCCAAAAATATCATAGTTCTTTATTTCTTCTTTTTCTTGCAATTCTCCATGATGAATATTTTCATAGATGATCTTTATGTTATTATGAGTAGCTAAAACCCATTTTTCTGGGGTCATGGGTGAAACATGAAAGTTGTTGTTTGACGTTTAATTCGACGAAGTTAGTTTGTCAAACTGGATTGTTTATTTAATTCTACTTTTAATTATTTTGCTGAGTAGCTAATAGTGAAATACTATCTACGAATCTAGAGTTGAACTCGAAAGTGGGAATTCTAGATTGCATATAAAATTAAATAGAGCAAGTTCTTGAACTCGGGCCTCGGGGAACGGATTCGCAATTGGGATAGACATATACCCAATTGCCCTGCTTGGTTGGAATACAGGAATTGTAAATGCGTTCTTGTTAATCTTAATTCTATAGGCATTGAGTTAGCTTGAATAGGCGAGTAAGAACTCGACAGATTCTTATGAGTAATATAAACCCTGTCAATCAACAATCCAGATAAATCAAGTAGTCATTTTAAGCCAAGAACACAACACGATGGTTAACTAGCCCGTGACTCTGGAATATCTTCTCCTACTGTTTGTTAATTGAACTTGCTATTCGTTTGGTTAATTGCTCTAGTTAGATTATTTCTTGATAGTTAGCTAGTACAACAAGCACATCTCGATTTTGTGAAAAAACATCTTGGATAGATAAAGTAATTGGGTTTGAATCAGTCAACAGTTAATCATAACTCTTCGTAGGAACGATACTCTATTGCTTGACGATCACGTGCACTTGCGTGAGTGTTTTGGTCGCAACACGTTTTTGGCGCCGTTGCCGGGGACTTATAAATTAGCTACTTGACTGAATTGAGCTTTTATTTATTTATTTATTTATTCGAGTTTTAACCTTTACTTCACTTTGATTTTGTTAATACAGGATTTTATATTGAATGCGAAGAAGTAGAAGCGCAAACAATCTCCTTCCTCTCGATCCCGAAATTGAACTAACACTTCACATATTGAGGAGGGAGGTGGACGCCAGAACCAGAATTGAAAGAGAGTAGGACATAGTAGTTCAACCACAGCCAATTGAGATGGCGGATAATGAGGAACGCGCGGTGATTAAAGCCGCAAGGCCTAGTCTTGCTAATATGACTCAGGCTATTGTTAAGCCTGATATCACTGGGCACTTTGAGCTGAAACAATACATGGTGCAGCTGATCCAGTCCACAGGGCAATTTGTGGGCCTACCTCATGAAGACCCGAGAGGCATATTTAGAATTTTCTAGAAATTACGGATACTTACAACTATCCGAACGTTTCCAAGGACTATGTCAGGATGATACTTTTCCCCTTTTCTCTGCTCGAGGAAGCTAAGGAGTGGTTGAATAAGGAGCCAGCTAATTCAATCCGTACTTGGGATGATTTGGCAAGGAAATTCTTAATCAAATTTTTCCCTACCAAGAAAACAAAGATGTTGAGGAGTCAAATTCTTGGGTTCGAACAACAAGCTGGCGAGACACTTCGTCAAGCATGGGAACGGTACAAGAAGTTTCTCAGAGACTGTCCTCACCATTATCGGACGGACGAGGTATTGGGTCACACTTTTGTAGATGGGCTAGATGATGTTTCAAAGATGAATCTAGATTCAGCTTGTGGGGGTAGCTGCATGGCCAAACCATGCAGTGAAATCCAACTCTTGTTGAATACTTTCACTGCTAATGATAATAACTAGCAAGGTGATGGTGACTCACGAAAGGCAGTTAAGCAAAAATCAGCTGGGTTACTTGAGCTCGACGAGGTGTCAGCAATAAGAGCCGAAATTGCAAAGTTGGCCAATCAAATGACTAGGATAACAATGCAGCAGCCACAACCAATGCAACAAGTACAACAGATGACTATTTGCTGCGAACTGTGTGGTGACAGTCATATGAGTGATATGTGCCCCACGAATCCAGAATCCATCTATTATGTGGGCAACAAAATAGGGGTCCACCGAACCAACATGCACAATACGGGAATACATACAATCCAAATTGGAGGAATCATCCCAACTTCTCATGGGGTGGAAATCAGCAGAATCAGAATTAGTATTGAACCCACGTGGGTTTCAATCAGCCTCAGAGACCACCCCAACAAATGGAAGAGAGCATAAATGATTTAATAAAGAAGTTGTTGATTGACAATCAACAACTCAGGACCAACTTCAGAAATCTTGAGAGGCAGATGGGGTAGTTAGCAACAAATCAAAATACTAGACTTGCAGGCGCTCTCCCCAGTGACACAGAAAAGAATCCGCAAGTGAATGCAGTTACACTTAGAAACGGGAGGGAGCTTGAGTAAGTTCCAAAGAAAAAGAAAGATAAGTCCGTACCTGAGGGGGATTTGATCCCTAAAGTGACAAACGAGACAGAGAAGACTGCTGAAATTCTAGAGCTAGTGGAGGCCCCAAGGCCACCACCACCTTTTCCCCAGAGATTGCAGAAAAAGAATGATGATCGCATGTTCAGCAAATTTCTCTCCATGTTGAGCCAGGTGAAATTGAATATTCCACTTGTTGATGTTTTCATGAAATTCCAATGTATGCTAAGTACATAAAAGATATAGTGTGTCACAAGAGAAGATTAAATGAATTTGAGACAATTGCACTTACTGAGGAGTGCACTTCTAGGGTCGAAAATAAGCTCCCTCAAAAGCTTAAGGATCCTGGAAGATCTTTGTGATTTGGGGGCAAGCATAAATTTGATGCCCCTATCGTTGTTCAGGCAATTGGGTCTGGGAGCTCCAAGACCAACAACTGTGATGTTGCAGCTTACTGACAGATCGATAGCACACCCTGAGGGGGTGATTGAAAATGTATTGCTGCAAATTGGGAAATTTATCTTCTATGCTGATTTCATTATCCTCGATTATGAGGCTGATGAATGGGTTCCAATCATATTGGGGCGACCTCTCTTAGTTACTAGTGACGCAATTATCAAACTGAGAGAGGGAAAGATGATCTTGAGGTTAGATGACGAGGAAGCAGTTTTCAATATCTACAAAGCGATCCAACTTCTCCGTCACTATGAGGAGCTTTCCATGATATCTGTTGTTGAGGCTAATGAGAAAATTCGTGATCCAAGCGTATATCTAGACGATTCTCTAGAGAAAGGGCTTATGTTGTTTGATAGCCTGGGGAATGATGAAGAGGTCGAGGAGATGAAGTACGTCATTGATACATCTTATGCATACATGCAGGGGATACACCCCTTTGAACCCTTGAACAGGCTAGAGGGACCTCTTCCAAAGCCGTCAATTGAGGAAGCCCCAAAATTGGAGCTTAAACATCTCCCATCTCACCTGCAATATGCTTATTTGGGAGACTCTGACACTTTACGTGTTATTGTTCCCTCTGACTTGTCTAAATAGCAGGAAGAAAAGCTGTTGAGAGTGCTACGTGAGCACAAGCGAGCAATTGGGTGGACGATGTCTGACATAAAAGGCATTTGTCCAGCCTTTTGCATGCATAAAATCCTTATGGAGGATGGACACAAGCCCAATGTAGAGAAACAACGACGACTCAATCCAATCATGAAAGAGGTGGTAAGAGAAGAAGTGATTAAGTGGTTTGATACATGTATTGTATTTCCTATCTTAGACAGTAAATGGGTAAGTCCCGTCCAATGTGTACCCAAGAAAGGGGGGATGACTGTAGTAGTTAATGAGAATAATGACTTAATCTCTACAAGAACTGTCACCGGGTGGAGAATTTGCGTTGACTATAGAAAATTGAACAATGCCACCCGGAAGGACCACTTCCCCCTCCCATTTATTGACCAAATGCTTGATAGATTAGCTGGCCAGGAGTACTACTGCTTCTTGGATGATTATTCTGGGTATAATCAGATTTTTATAGTCCTAGAGAACCAAGAGAAGACCACTTTTACGTGTCCTTATGGCACGTACGCATTCAATAGAATGCCCTTTGGTCTTTGTAAAGCACCTGCGACTTTTCAAAAGTGTATGATGGCCATTTTTATTGACATGGTCGAGAGGTTTGTGGAAGTATTCATGGATGATTTTTTTGTGTTTGGATGTTCTTTTGATAACTGCTTGATGAATCTTGATAAAGTGCTTGCTAGGTGTGAAGAGACTAACTTGGTTCTAAACTAGGAAAAATGCCATTTCATGGTACGCGAAGGTATAGTTTTGGGGCACAAGGTGTCCAAAGATGGTTTGCAGGTAGACAAGGAAAAGGTGGAAGCGATTGAAAAATTTCCTCCACTGATATCTGTCAAAGGCATTCGCAGTTTCTTGGGCCATGCAGGTTTTTATCATCGTTTCATTGAAGATTTCTCGAAAATTTCCTCTCCCTTGTGCAGGTTACTTGAGAAGGATGTCGCCTTTAATTTGATGATGCTTTTCTGAAGGTATTCGAGGAGATGAAGGGAAGGTTGGTGACTGCACCAATCATCATTGCTCCGGATTGGGAGCAACCATTTGAGTTGATGTGCAACGCGAGTGACTTGGCTATTGGAGCTGTTTTGGGGCAAAGGAGAAACAAAGTCTTCCACTCCATCTACTATGCAAGCAAGACTCTGAATCCAGCTCAGATGAATTACACAGTCACTGAAAAAGAGTTGCTTGCAGTGGTGTGGGCGTTTGACAAGTTCAGGTCATATCTTATGGGGACCAAAGTCATCGTCTACACATATCATTCAGCCATTAGATACCTGTTTGAAAAGAAGGACGCCAAGCCGAGACTAATTCGGTAGGTCCTACTCTTGCAAGAGTTTGATTTAGAGAAGATCGCAAAGGAATAGAGAATCAAGTGGCTGATCACTTCTCTAGATTAGAAAATCGGAATCATGTAGCTGAATGGGGTGTAATAAAAGAAACATTCACCGATGAGCAGTTACTGGTGATTGCCTCAAGCACAGGCCCATGGTATGCAGATTATGTGAATTTTATTGCAAGTGGGGTGACAACCACCAGAGTTGACACCAGATAATAGACGAAGGTTCCTGCATGATGTGAGGCTTTACATGTGGGATGAGCCATTCTTATACAGGCTCTGTGTAAATTAGTTGGTGCAGAGATGTGTTCCTGAGGAGGAAATGAATGCCATACTTCATAGCTGTCATGCATCACCATATGGAGGTCATCATGGGGGAGACCGGACTGCCCAGAAAGTGTTATAATCAGGTTTCTATTGGCCAAAATTGTTTAGGCATGCACACACCTTTGTTAAAATATGTGACAGGTGCCAAAGAATCGGAACGATTGTTAATACCCAATTTTTCCTGAGTATTTTATATACCCAAAATACTTTTAAAATAACATATATATGCATATATGATCACACCCAAGAGTTTTGGTACTTTACCAAATTTTTTTAATGATTTTAAACCAATTTATTGCCTATTTTTATACCATAAAAATCCAATAATTATTCCCAAAACTATTATTTTGGAAAATAGCTTATTTTTATTCTCATATTTACACCAAAATATGACTAACATGGTTTTTTGTATATTTTTACAAATTCACTTAGTATTTTAAAACTAAATTGCACATAATTGCAATATTAGCCCCTTTTAAGATTTAATTGCAATTATATTTATAAAATTCACTCCAATATTTTTAATTCAATAATTATGTATTATTAATCATTTTATTATGTTTGATTTACTTCCAGAAATTACTTTACTATTTTTTATAAATTAAACAAGGGAAAATGGCTATTTAAAAGCTAGCCTTTTTTGCATTTTCAATTTTAACCGGAATTAAGCCCAATCTCAGCCCCAAACCTGAGCCCAATTCCCTAACCCAATACTCATTTAACCGACCCAACCTATAAACCTTTTAATCCTGGTCGTTGATCATTTAGATCAACGGTCACAGTTCCCCCTTTCCTTTTTAATTCCAAACTACCCCCAAACCCTCCCCATTTCTCTCAAAGACGCCGCCTCTAATCCCTCGTCTCTCTTAAACGCTCTCACCCACTCGAAACCCTAACAGCCGCCTACCTCTTTTCGACCTCAAATCCACCGGAATCCATGGCTAATCAAACCATGGACGACCTCTACCCATCATCTACTGCTCTCACATGCCTGGTGCCTGAAGATTCGAAGGACAGTCTTCGAGGATCTTCACCCAGACCTTCATCGATTCAAGACTTTCGGCCATTTCCAGCCCTGATCCGGCGTATCTTAGCCTCCTGAGCCTGGTTCTGGCCTTATCGACTCAGATCTGATCTCGTGACTTCCAAGCCTTTCTCGTCCTTTAGGGGTCTCAAAAACCCTAGCCTATTCAAGGTTCTTTTTCGTCTTATTTGTTTAGATATGTGCTAGATCTATGTTGTGTGTGATGTTTAAAGTAGTTTCCCCAAATATCCTTTTTTTCAAAACCCTTTGATTTTAAATTAGGTTTTCTGAGTGTGTCTTTTAAATGTTTTGTTTGATTCATCTGCTTAGCATCTCTAGGTGATGGAAAGCCCTAATTTTTTGAATTTTGTTTGATTTATCAGTCCACATGTTGGTATTCGTTTGATTTACTACTTAAGTGTAAAAGCCCTAATTTTAGGGTTTATTTGAGACTCTGAGACTATTTATGTATTTATCTGCTTATTTTCTCTAAAATCTGATTGATTCTGGAAAACACTAGTTCTTTGGGGGTCTATTTGAGTTCTTGAAGTTCTTCGTCTGTCCGAGATTGCTCGATCTGATTCTTTTACTTTAGCATGTAATTCTTTTGGTTCTAAGCTCTTGCTACTTGTCAAACTCGTCTATGATTCTCACTCTCAGTACGTGTAAGACATGCTAAACCCTATGACTTTTGTTGGTTTATGGAGGTATATTTGAGCCATGTTTGCTTTCCTGTTTCCCTCTATTTGCACTTATGTGTTTTGGTTGGCGCCTTAGCATTTTTTTCTTTGAAAACTTCTAAAGGCCCCAAATCCCTCTCCCTTTAGGATTAGTAGTCCATTTGCCTCCGGGGCTGATAGGATTTGGGCGGGTAATAGCATGCAATAAGTAACGATACCATTCCGCGCTTTAATACCTTAATGGGGTGGGAAGGGTAGACATAGAGATGATGATCACACGATAACACTACGCGTACAATTGGATACCGGTGTTGTGTAAATGATCCATGTGATATATACACCTAGGACCCCCCTTCCCCTTTATTAGTTTGTTAGTTTCAGAATTTAAAAGCTGTCTAATTTTCAAATTCCGCTCCTTTTACTTCTTTTAAGTTGCTTGTATCAATTATTTGACCTCTTCTTTTCTCTCACACCTTTTCTGCTATTATAAAACTACTTCCTTCCAAATTTCAGCACTTTTAAATCCTTTTGTGTTTTTTTATTGTTATGTGAATGGTTTCATCGTATCGGCAATGCTTGTTTGTCTACTTGTTGTTTGCATTTAAAGTCACAATTGTAGCATGGCTGGGAACCACACTAGTTGATCTTGAGGGGTGCCTAACACCTTCCCCTCGAGATAATTTCTAGCCCATACCCAAACTCTGGTTTTCATCTCAAATTCCTTTTAAAAGTGTCCTAATGCACTATAATCTAGGTGGCGACTCTCCAAATCCAAAACCCAATTCCCAAATGGGAATAGAGTTGTCTCTCCTGAATGTCGTAATCCCGATTTCGCTTTGGAAAAAGGGAGGCGTCGACAACATGACGACTCTGCTGGGGATTCTTTAGGCTTTTACCATTGCATGCTATATGTGACTTTATTGCCTTCTTTTATTGCTTTTGTTTAATGTCTTTATTTGAAACTGACTTGTTTCTTTTGTTTCTTTTTCTTTAATTACTTTCATTTAACCGCTTTCTATCAATAACGTTGTAATTTTGAGCAATCATTGTAAACTTTATTGTATGAACGTGAAAATACATGTCAATTTGTTTCATTCTTGTAAACTGCATCTTCAACATCATATTCCACTCGTGCCAAACAAATACTATAGCAACAACACTTATAATGAGTAGTTGCGCTCTTCCAACACTATCACCCCCTAAATTTGGCAAAGGCATAGTTGCGATAAAACCAGTCGATCAGCGGTGCAGTCGACGGTTCCGTGCCTTTCCCTCTTGAGTTTTCCGCTCAAGGGTACCTGTCTAAAACCCCAATAGAAACCTTACTCCATTTAAACTGTATATGCATCATGGTCAAACCTAGCCGAGTCAGTTATGTTGTCCACATAATGACTCATTAAGATAGCCTTGTCCAAAGTCCACCGGGTTTCCTTGAAACCCAAACGGACACCCCCATATCCTATGCATTTATTTGGAGAACTAAAGTGCTTGCTATGCTAATTATTGGTTTAAATAGTCGAGTCCGGTGGGGGTAAGGGCCTAACGCTTTGTTTTGTAGAAAATGAGGCACGAAGTCCCCAGATTTGGCATGGTGACCAACATTCATCCAAGGCTGCTGAATTGGTGGAAAGACCTCCATTCTAGTAATCAGACACTCGTCCGCAAATACTTAGGGAATTTTCCTTCTCTTCTAGAGATTCACCCTAACAACAGAATCATAGAGGCTGCGACATTATTCTGGGATAGTGACAAGTCCGTGTTCCACTTCGGGGACCTTGAAATGACTCCTTTGCTTGAAGAAATAGGAGGTTTAGCTGGTATTCCTTGGGAGACTCCGGGTTTGCTTATGCTAGAAAATCGCAAAGGAAGAGGTTTCCTTAAGATGATGGGACTAAAGAAGAACCCAGACTTAACATGTTTGAAAGACTCTTACATCCCATTTGACTACCTATACGAGAGGTACGTCCATAGCAAGTCATACCGTACCTATTCAGATGAGTTCGCCATCACCTCATTGGGACATGTCCACATAAGGGTTTTCATTTTCATGTTTTACTTCTTGGTAATGATGGTGTTCCCTATGAAGAAGGCTAGGATCCACACCAGACTAGCCATGGTAACCAAGACTTTGGTGGAAGGAATTGGAGGGCAGATTTCAGCATAGTGCCCATGATCGTTGCTAAGATATACTGTGCCTTGAACAACTGTCAGCAATAGGGCAGTCATTTTGAGGGTTGCAACTTATTACTTCAGCTATGGCTCATGGAACACCTCCAGAAAGGGGAATACCGACAAGAGATCCTATGCAGATATTGGGACAATCACATCGCCTTCCACCAGCCAATGCGTATAAATTATATGCCTAAAATGTTCGCTCAACCAGAGGACGCCAGAGGATGGGTAGAATTGTTTGAAAATCTGAAAGAAGACCAGGTACAATGGATGTTTGAATGGTTCCCCACGGATGAATTCATTGTTCGATCCCGAGATGCACCATTTCTCATACTAATCGATTTGAGAGGAAATTACCCCTACGTTCCTCTCCAGACCATGAGGCAGGCTGGAAGAAAGCAAATCATACTAAGGGTCGACAAAATGAGTCACTTCAGAGCTGATTTTCAGGACGATAATAGCCCTCACAGGTGCCAAGCTCAACACTTGTGGCACTGCAAACTCGTTTTGGGGAAAAAATCTATTGAGCCAGACAGGTATCACACCGGTTGTTTGCCACACTATTCGAGTTGGTATAGGTCAGCCAGGATTCGTCCTAGGTCACAGAATTATTGACGAACACGCTGAAGCACAGGTTAAGTATAATCAACTGCACAAGAGAATTCGAGAGTGTGAAGATGAGCACCGCGAAATACAAGAAGCCCATCAGAAGACGATTGAGGAGTGGAAAGACATAGCTGTCAGTGCTAACAAGCGACTAGGGTATTTGGAGCGGGGTCTAGTGGAGCTGGAAGGGAAGTTCATCAAGAGAATTGAAGATTGTCAAAATGCTGAAGGAAATACAGGCGGACATCTGGCCCGAGCTTATTTGCTGCTAGGACTACGCGAGCTGGTAAAGTTGTTCGAGGGAGACGAAGATGCCAAATCTGGGGTAGGTCCTTCTGGTACCAAGTAGGTAGGAGTCATTTTATTCTCTATTTTAATGTAATATGGCCAATAGTGACATTTTACTTTCTGTTATTTAGCGTTGTTTTGGATTCGTCTTATTTTTATCAATAAAATGAGGAATTTAGCATTATAAGTTCTCTAAAACTATTTGTCGCTAGGCCTACCTCGGGCACAACGGGGCACCAAAATTAGGACGCGATTTACATTTTTTTGCACAATGTGTTTAAATACTACAATATTTTTTCCTCATAACCTGCACTAACTTGCTACCTTTTTTGTTTTTCTTTTGTTTTTATTCCCCTCCCCAAAGGTTAGTTCGTTCATTCTGGCACCATAGTCATACTCCACAAGATCCAAGGGCCCTCCACCTCCTCCTCCTCCGAGTCCTACCCGGAGCAAAAACAAAGGTAGAATGGGAGATCCATGTGTCAGAAAGGAGATTGAAATGCCTCAGGGTACCCCAGTTGGTAAGGAAACTGCTACCCAACTTGAGCAAAAATTGTTGAAATTCCGAGAAGAGCTGGATCAGGTTCGGAATTTGGCAAACCTGTCATTTTCACTCATCGCTCCTGATATCAATACCTAGAATCCCGCACCTTCACAAAATACCCCACAACCACATATACAACCCACTCATGCCCAACACTGCAACACATGCCACACTCCCAACAACACTCCACTACTTATTCCCGAGCCACTAAATGCCACAAATGACCATCTCCACAACACTCCTACTTTTGTGGATACTGTACCCCACTACACCCAACCAATCTCAAATGCACCTGAGTTTGATGACAAAGACTCCCTTATCAGGAACTTAGAGGTAGAACTCAAGAAATTAACTAGCCAAGTTCAGGGCGTGGAAGGTAACAAAGGTATTGAAGGGTTAAATTGTGAAGACATATGCATTCAGCCAGATGTTGAACTTCCGGAGGGGTACAAACCTCCCAAGTTTGAAATGTTTGATGGAATAGGAGATCCCAGAGTCCACCTGAGGACATATTACGACAAGATGGTTGGAGTTGGAAGGGATGAGAAGATCCGTATGAAGCTCTTCATGAGAAGCCTGAAGGGAGATGCTTTATCCTAGTACATCAGCCAGGACCCCAAGAAATGGACGAGTTGGGTAGGCATGGCATCAGGTTTCATGGATAGATTCCGATTCAATACACCGAACACACTGGATGTATTCTACATACAGAATTTGAAGAAGAAGCCCACCAAAACATTCCGCGAGTATGCTACTCGTTAGAGGTCAGAAGCTGCAAAGGTCAGGTCGGCCCTAGAATAAGAACAAATGAATAGATTCTTCGTTCGGGCTCAGGATCCCTAATATTACGAGAGGTTGATGCTGATCGAGGGTTAAACATACTCCGATATCATCAAACTTGGAGAAAGAATCGAAGAGGGCATTAAGAATGGTACGGTTACAAATCTTGAGGCATTGCGGGCCACCAATAAGGCTTTACAAACTGGTGGCATGTCCAAAAAGAAGGATGTAAGTGCCGTAATGGTCTCACAGGGAGCCAAATCACCACCAGAATACCACACCTACCCATCACCTCCACTTACATATCAGCCCATCCCGAATTACCAAGCACCCGCACCCTCCTATCCACCTCCCGTTTACCAATCCTCTCCACCTCTCACATACCAACCCACCTTACCCAGATACTCGCAACCAGAACCTGTTTACCAAACGTACAATACTCAGCCCTCTCACTACCAATCACCACCCACCCGTCAAAATTTCCCTATACCCAAGACAAATTTTGACCACAAGCCTCCCAGACAATACACAGCCATCACTGAACTGATTGACCAGCTATATGAGAGACTTAAAGCTGCTGGTTACGTCACTCCTATCCCAGCCAAAACTCCAGAAAATCCCTCCCAGTGGGTCAACCCCAACAACACCTGTGTGTATTATTCCGGCATGAAGGGATACACTCTTGATGAGTGCCGCTCATTGAAGGATAAGATTCAAACCCTGATCGACAATAAGGTCATAGTAGCAAATGAGTCTGCTCCTAATGTTCATAGCAACCCTCTGCCTGACCACAAAGGTGGAGACATTCACATGATCGAGATCGAAGATGATTGGGACCGCAAAGGTTCGATAGGTTTGATTGTTGAGGGGGATAAACCAAACAAAACCAACGATAACACTTAACCCAATTGTTGTGCAAAATCAGCCCTCTAGGGACGATGAAGTAAACATGTCCATACCTCACGAATTTGAAGTGCCTCCTTCTGCGCCCGGGCCAATTGAGGTTGAATTTGGAGTTCCAAAGGCACCTGAACCCTTTGAAGTTGTTGTGTTACCACCAAGGGTGCCTATTCCTATGGCAATGACAGACATAACACCATTCCACTCAAACGCCATATCATGGGATTACACTGTCGAAGCTAGGAGGAAAGGGAAGACCAAGACAGGAGAAACAATTACCGTACAATGAATGACCAGGACAGGAAGGGTTTACACCCCAGAGCACTTACCCAAGTCCAGTAAGCAAGCCCCAGGACAGCCTATTGAAACTGGGACCGACGATCTTTGGAGAAAAGTACAGGCTAAGGAGTACTCGGTCGCTGAGCAGTTGAACAAAACACCAGCACAGATCTCTATCCTAGATCTTCTACAGAGCTCTGACGCTCACAAGAATGCCCTAATGAAGATACTAAGCAAAGCTTATGTGCCCAGCAATATAACCGGGGGAGAAATTGCGAATATGGTGGGGAAAGTGCTGGAGAGCCATAAAATAACATTCCACGAAGATGAGCTGCCGCCGGAAGGATTGAGCCACAACAAGGCGCTGCACATCACCGTGAAATGCGAAGATTATTTCATCACTAGAGTCCTGATCGATGGAGTATCGAGCCTCAACATTTGTCCGCTGATAACTCTCAGAACTTTGGGAAAGAGCCTGCACAAGATCAAGGATGGGGCTATCAATGTCAAGGCCTTCGATGGGTCCTAGAGATCTACTATTGGAGAAATCAGCCTATGCTTACAAATGGGGCCAACATGGTTCGACGTCGACTTCCAAGTAATAGACGTCCCGGCATCCTACAATCTACTGTTAGGACGGCCCTGGATACACCCTGCTGGAGCCGTAGCATCGACCCTGCATCAGGCGATGAAGTTCGAATAGAATCACCAAGAGGTGATTATCCATGGCGATGGTAGTAACCCCATATATAGTCACCAGACCATCCCGATGATCGGGGGGCAGAAGGAGAATAGGCGGAGACATATACCACCACATCAAAAGGGCCAACGATGTGGATAAGGATAACTGGTGGGACAACAAGATCGAAAGTATCCTGAATTGGTGTGGGTACGAGCCTGGAAAGGGACTCGATAAAAATATTCAGTGGATCACTAAGCCCATCAAACTAAAGAAGCATGGTACTATATTTGGCTTAGGGTACGGTTATATTTGGGAAAAATTCCATAGCTAGTCGCCACCATGGCACGGTCCCTACTATCCATTGGAGCTTCCGATACCCAGCCTGGAGCAAAATTCCAACCGACAGATACTATTTATGGAACAGAGGAAGATGAAGCGTTGGCAGCTATGAAGAATCTATTTCTGGAGGATGATGATATGGACTGCTGTGTTCTTTTCCAGGAGGAAGGGGAGGATGGCCCTTCCATACAAGCTGTGAACCGAGGAGACCGCCTCAACAATTGGTCAATTAGGACCGTCAGGGCCCGGAAGGCTTCGGGGTAGCAAGGCTAAACAAAATCACCATGCATCTCATTCTTAGCTTACTTTACTAGTATATTTTCTTTCCGCATTGTCTTTAATTTCAAAAAGAGCTCCGATATTTCAAACAATTATGAATTTAATCAATGCATTTCAGTTTATCATATATATCTCGCTTTTATTATTTTTCTATCATTTACTCTATTTTTACACAGCATTATTATTACTTACCTTGATGATAAACCAACGATTGTGACTTGCAACGAAACAACGCAACAAAAGGACATAGACTCGGACGAAGATGAGATACCTGAAGAGGTCGTCAGAGAAGTTGAGAATTCTGAGAATAGACCTAAGTCTAACCTGGAAGAAACTGAGGTCGTTAATTTGGGAGATACAGAAAATGTCAAAAAAAACTCGCATCAGTGTTCACCTATCACCATCAGAAAAAGAAGAATATACGGAATTTTTAAGGGAATATGAGGACATATTCGCCTGGTCGTATGATGATATGACTGGTCTCAGCACGTCCATTGTAGCTCACAAACTGCCAACAGATCCAACCTGTCCGCCTGTAAAACAGAAGCTCAGGAAATTAAAACCCGACATGAGTTTGAAAATCAAAGAAGAGATTACTAAGAAATTCAAAGCCAAGGTTCTCATGGTAGTGAAATATCCAACATGGTTAGCCAACATCGTGCCGGTACCAAAGAAGGATGGGAAGGTTAGAGTCTGTGTCGACTACCGGGATCTTAATCGGGCCAGTCCCAAAGATGACTTCCCCTTGCCAAATATACACATTCTTATCGATAACTGCGCCAAGTATGAATTGCAGTATTTTGTTGATTGTTTTGCCGGATATCATCAGATATGGATGGATGAGGAAGATGCAGAGAAAATGGCTTTCATCACGCCATGGGGAATGTATTATTACAAAATGATTCCATTTGGGTTGAAGAATGTCGGTGCCACCTATATGAGAGCGATGATTACTATCTTTCACGACATGATACATAAGGAGATTGAGGTATATGTGGACGACGTCATCATAAAATCCAAGAAAGCCACTAATCTTATGGAAGACTTGAGAAAGTTCTTCAATAGATTGAGGAGGTACAATCTGAAATTGAATCCCGCCAAGTGTGCATTCGGGGTTCTTACTGGAAAATTACTGGGTTTCATTGTGAGTCATCGAGGAATAGAATTGGACCCGTCAAAAGTCAAATCCATTCAAGAATTGTCACCGCCAAAGAACAAGAAGGACGTGATGAGTTTCTTGGGAAGACTCAACTATATCAGCCGGTTCATAGCTCAGTCCACGGTCATTTGTGAACCCATCTTTAAAATGCTGAAGAAAGGCGTTGCTACTAAATGGATTGACGATTGTTAGAAAGCCTTCGACAAAATAAAGGAATACCTATCAACTCCACCAGTCTTGGTTCCGCCCGAGCCAGGAAGGCCTCTATTGCTTTACCTCGCGGTTTTGGATAGAGCATTCAGTTGTGTTCTGGGACAACATGATGAAACGGGGAGGAAGGAGCAAGCCATCTACTGTCTCAGTAAGATGTTCACCCCGTACGAGGCCCGATATTCTTTATTAGAGCGCACCTGTTGTGCTATGAATTGGGTAGCTCAGAAATTGAGGCATTATTTCTGTGCCTACACTACTTATCTCATATCCAAGATGGACCCGCTGAAGTACATCTTTCAGAAGCACATGCCCACTGGCAAGCTCACCAAGTGGAAAATCTTGCTGAGTGAATTTGACATTGCATACATGACTCAGAAAGCAATCAAGGGTCAAGCCATAGCATATCACCTCGCCGAGAATCCCGTTGGTGGAGAATACGAACCCCTGAAAACATATTTTCCTAATGAAGAAATGTCCTTTGTAGGAGAAGATATTGCAGAATCCTACGATGGTTGGAGGTTGTTTTTTGACGGAGCCGAAAATTTCAAAGGAGTTGGCATAGGAGCAGTCCTAGTATTAGAAACCGGCCAGCATTACCCGCTATCCGCCAAGCTCAGGTTCCCTTGCAAAAATAATATGGCTGAATATGAAGCTTGCATCCTGGGGCTCAAGATGGCCATTGACATGAACATTCAGGAGTTGCTAGTGATCGGAGATTCAGACTTGCTCATACATCACGAGAAGAGTGGGAAACCAAGAACTCTAAGATACTTCCCTACTTGCATCTCATACAGGAGTTAAGGAAAAGAATTTCAAAGAAGGAATTTTAGCATGTCCCCAAGGTCCAGAACGAGTTCGCTGACGCACTGGCTACTCTGTCATCCATGACCCAACATCCAGATACGAATTTCATTGATCCCATCCCAGTAAATATTTATGATTAGCCAGCCTATTGTGCTTATGTTGAGGAAGAAGCGTATGGAAAACCATGGTTCCACGACATCAAAGAGTACTTGACAATAGGAGAATATCCAGAACTTGCCAACGCTACCCAGAAGCGCACACTTCGGAGATTATCCAACAATGTATTTCACAGTGGGGGAATCCTGTATAGGAGGACTCCCGATTTGGGTTTACTAAGGTGTGTCGAAGCAAAAGAAACATCCAGACTATTGGACGAAGTGCACACAGGGACTTGTGGGCCGCACATGAATGGTTTTGTCTTAGCAAAGAAGATACTCCGAGCAGGGTATTTTTGGATGACTATAGAAATAGACTGCATCCAGTATGTTTGCAAGTGCCATCGCTGTCAGATACATGCAGATATGATAAAGGTGCCTCCAAACGAGCTTACTGCAACAAGCTCACCGTGGCCATTCGCTGCTAGGGGAATGGACGTTATTGGACCTATCGAGCTGCCGCATCAAACGGCACAGGTTTATCCTGGTGGCAATTGATTATTTTACTAAATGGATTGATTATTTTACTAAATGGGTTGAAGCAGCGCCATACAGGGCAGTAACTAAGAAAGTTGTGGCAGATTTCGTCCGTGACCGTATTGTTTGCCGATTCAGAATTCCGGAATCAATCATCACTGATAATGGTTCCAATCTCAACAGTGACTTGATGAAATCAATGTGTGAGACATTCAAGATCAAACACAAAAACTCTACAGCCTACAGGCTTCAGATGAATGGAGTTGTAGAAGCAGCCAACAAAAATATCAAGAAGATACTAAGGAATATGGTCAAAAGTCACAAACAATGGCATGAGAAGTTATCATTTGCCTTACCGGGATACCGCAACACGGTCCGCACATCGACCGGAGCAACTCCCTACATGCGGGTTTATGGTACAGAGGTGGTCATCCCCGCCGAGGTAGAAATTCCCTCCTTGAGGATCATACAAGAAGCAGAGTTGGATGATGCAGAATGGGTAAAAGGTCGCTACGAGCAGTTAGCCCTTATAGATGGAAAAAAGATGAATGCAGTTGCCATGGTCAGTTGTATCAGAACAGAATGTCAATACCCTTCAACAAAAGAGTTAAGCCAAGGAAATTTACACCAGGGCAGCTGGTGTTGAAGAAAATATTCCCACATCAAGATGAAGCCAAGAGAAAATTCTCTCCCAACTGGCAGGGTCCGTACATGGTTCACCGGTTCTAATAGGAGGATCCCTTATTCTTACAGATATGGACGGAGAAGTTTGGCCAAAGCCGATCAACTCAGATGCAGTTAAACGATACTATGTGTAACCGCTTACAATTCCTTTTATGATGTATTTGAACTACGCCTTACTTGATTCCCATTTAAGAGGGGATACGTAGGCAGCCCTATGGGTTCGGTCACAATTTAATAAAAATTTCATTTTCCCCCTACTATTGGAACTGGGCCAGAATTTTGAGAAGGACCCTAAAAATTCCAAAGTCAGTTTTCAGCCACTCATCGCCAGGAATGCCACCTCGGTAAACTGGGCCTGAATTTTGAGGAGCACCCTTAAAATTCCAAAGTTGATTCTTCATGTCGATTCAGCGCAGCCGTCAGAAGTGCCAGCCCAGTAAACTGGGGCAGAATTTTGAGGAGGACCCTCAAAATTCCGGAGCAAGAGAGGTTGCAATGTCTTCAACCTCGTCCAGTCATTGGTTCTTCTAAAAGAAAACTATTTTTTCTACTTACGTTATATTTACTAAATCATGCATAATTATTGTTCAAATTGCTATTGTTTAGCAACGCTACCCCAATGATACGCAACGCCGGAAGCCAGGGGAAGACGAACTAACCTTTCCCTCTTACAAAACTCATGACTTCTCTTTGGATACATGCACTCGACTTACAATATCGTCAGGTATATTTATGTACGTCTATTCCTCAAAGACGCAACTTCTCACAATCATCACTCGTCCGTAATTATTATCCACACACAACCTCCCTGACAGTTACGGCATCGTGATCAGCAATCAGATAAGAAATCTTACTACTATCCGTACTTTTATTTTCTTGCATTGCATAAGGCTACCTTTCTGCCTTTCGAGACTAAGCGTTGTCTCCATCTGCATTCTTTGTATTGCATAAGGCTACCTTTCTGCCTTCCGAGACTAAGTGTTGTCTCCATCTGCATTATCTGCACTGCATGAGGCTATCTTTCTGCCTTTCGAGACTAAGCGTTGTCTCCATCTGCATTATCTACACTGCATAAGGATATCTTTCTACCTTTCGAGACTAAGCGTTGTCTCCATCTGCATTATCTGCATAAGATTATCCTCGTACCTTCCAAGACTAAGCGTTGTCTCCATCTGCATTATCTGCATAAGGCTATGTTTCTGCCTTCCGAGACTAAGTGTTGTCTCCATCGGCATTATCTGCATAAGGCTACCTTTCTGCCTTCCGAGACTAAGCGCTGTCTCCATCCTGCATTATCTGCATAAGGCTATCTTTCTGCCTGCCGAGACTAAACGTTGTTTCCATCGGCATTCTTTGCATTGCATAAGGCTACCTTTCTGCCTTCTGAGACTAAGCGTTGTCTCCATCCTGCATTATCTGCATAAGGCTACCTTTATGCCTTCTGAGGTTAATCTCTACCTCCACTTGCATGGCTGAAATCGCCACCTTATCTTTCTTGCATGGTTGAAATATCGCCACCTTATCTTTCTTGCATGGATGAAATATCACCACCTTTGCTTACGTCTTGCGATCGGCTGAAATATCGCCAAACGTTATTTAAATTCTACATCGGCTGAAAGATCGCCAGTTCATCTCCATCATCATCTATACTTACGCTTTGTGTCGGCTGAAATATTGCCAATTTACTTTTTACATCGACTGAAACATCGCCTGTTTGATTTAAATTTCTGTCGGCTGAAATATTGCCATTTTACTTTTTACATCGGCTGAAACATTGCCTGTTTTATTTAAACTCATGTTGGCTGAAATATCGCCATTTACATTCTTTGCATCGGCTGAAATATCGCCATTTTACGCTTTTGCATCGGCTGAAATATCGCCATTTACATTCTTTGCATCGGCTAAAATATCGCCATTTTACACTTTTGCATCAGCCGAAATACCGCAAAATCTTGCATTTCATGGGCTGAAATATCGCCAAACTGTCCAAAGGCATCATTGTTTGGGGGCATCATCCTCATAGCCCGAAAACACCATGCCATGACCCGAGGACCCCACTTTATATCCTCCACATCATCATTCAACGACATCATGGTTCGGAGACACCATTATCATAGCCCGAGAACATCATTTCATGGCCTGTGAATCCTTTAATTTTGCGCTTCATGGCCCAGGACATCATGTTCCGAGGACGTTATCCCAACCGTCCAAGGATAGCATTCATGGTCCAACGGGAACTTGCATCACGTTTAAGTTGATGCACAATATACGCCCGTATTGCTCACTTGCAGGTACACTGGCTAACAAGTGTCGTCGCAGCAGGAGCGATCCCACTCCGGTCCTCATCGCCGATCAAGTTTCAAATACCTCTTCCCCCCCTCCCCCCTTAAAACATCGTGTCCGTCTCTTTCGAATCGCCATCGACATGTTCCGTCAATGGTTCCTGAACTACATACGGCATGATTCCTGTAAAACCAGGGATATGTAAGCAGCTCATAAACCAGAGCTCGGTCAAATTCTTTTCAAATCGCCGCTTTCGGTCAAAATTGGCCATCATATCTTTACCCGACAACTCTTTTATCCTTCCCGGGTAAAGAGGGGCAGCTGTTGATACTCAATTTTTTCCTAAGTATTTTTATACCCAAATATTTCCAAAATGGCATATTGGTGCATATATAAGCACACCCAATAATTTTGGCATTTTAGTAATTTTTAAAACTAATTTGTTGCCTATTTTAGTACAACAAAATCCAATAATTATTCCCAAAATTATTATTTTGGCAAATAATTTATTTTATTCTCACATTTGCACCAAAATATAATTAAGATAATTTTTTGCATAGTTTTACAAATTTGTTTGGTATTTTAAAAGCTAAATTGTATATAATTGCAATTATAGCCTATCTTGTAATTTATAGCATTTTATGTTTATAAAATTAATCCCAATATTTTTAATTAATATTTACATAATATTCATTTACCCAGTACTCTTAATTTGCTTTTAAAATTTGTATTACTATTTTATAAAAAAATTAAAGGGAAAATTGGCTATTTACTATTTGGCCTCAATTGCATTTCAGTTATAGCCAATTTGTCAATCCAACTAACCCAATTTCAAGGTCCAAAGTTACCCAGCCTAGTTTCAAATTAACCCGACCCCTGACCCGCTTACCCGATCTGCCCGGCTCCCATTTAATCTAGGACGTTGATCTAAATGATCAACGACCACCTTTCATCCTTCCCTTTTTAATTCTACCAACCCACCCCAACCCTAATCATTTCCTAACACATGCCGCCCTTGAATCCCTCTTCTCTCTCAACGCTCTCTAATCTCTCTGCAAACCCTAGCTGCCGCCTCTCAATCCCACCCTAATCCATGACCTCCCCTGGCCATCAGATATGTGTAATGGCCTCCCATGGCTCCTGGGTGTTTGCTTATATGGTTTCACGGCCAAATCTCAAAAGGAAGTTGGTCCAATCGTTGCCTGGCTTCCATTAATGACCTTTATCCGGTCATCCCTGACTTTTCTCCGGCCAGCCATGGTCGTTCGAGTCAGATCCGTGGCGCTCCTGGTTAGATCGTTAATTTCCAAGGCCTTTCTCACCTTTCTGGGTTCTTCGAAACCCTAATCTTTGGGATTTCTGATTTTGTTTCCAGATCTGCTTTAGATCTATACGTGCCATGAATGTTTAAGTGTGTTCTCGAAAGTTCTTCAACTTTTCTTTCAAAAAGGACCCTTCATTAGGGTTTTTCCTTTAAGTTTTTCAAAAGATCTTTGATTTTTTAACGTGTTTATGTTTTGGCTATGATTTGCTCATGATTATTCTTCTATCTATTTCATCATGTTAAAAACCTTAATTCCTTTTTAGTTTATCCGGTTTCCGAAAGTTGTTTGTTTAAATGTGCATTTATTCTTTGTTGTTAGTTCTTTCTTCTTCATTTAATTTGTTTAAATTTTGAGTTCTCACCATATTGCAAAACCTGGTTACTGTTAAAGCCCTAATTTTTCTTTAGAAGTTTTCTCACTTGTTACTGTGAGACCTTTACTTGTTTTTGGCTCTCGTTACTTGCTTTTATGTCTTCTTTACTCTTGTATCTATGTGACTACTTGGCCTGCTTAACTACTGTGCTTCGAATATTTTCTTACTACTGAACCCTAGCTTACCCTAATGCTACTGTATGTTTGTACTGCTTCATCAACATGTCTAACACGACATGCTTGTTCAATCCTTGCTATTTATATAGTAAGGTGCAATACCGTGTTCCTTTCTTGTTTATTCTTGATTCCTTTGATCCTGTGACTGTTTGCAAAAAGGGTTTTCTTACGAGCCCTAATTTTCTACTCATCTGTTTAAAATTAATGGATTGACTTCCTTTATTGTGATGTTTTACCTTGCTGAATCCTTTCACAAAATAAGTCTATTTCGTACATAGACTGGATTATTTACTTCATGCTCTTACTATCACTTTTATGGCAATAATCCATCTGCCCCAAATTGATTTTCTTTCCTTAATTAGGCTTGCTAGCCCGTTAACCAGTGTTTCCCTAATTAAAGGGGAATCACTTGGGTTAATTGATTCTGAATGGTGATTGTTTCCATGTTTGTGTTTTAATTTTACTTGTTACCTTATTTCTCACTCATTTTCAAAAGCTATAAATACCTACACTCTTCTCTTTCAAAAAAGGAACACAGACGAACAACCTGAGTTCAGACATCACTCTTACACTTAAGAACCTCTCTCTCTCTTTCTGCTACTTGTGTTGTTGCTTTGTCTAGCCTGCTGGAAGCCAAGGCTAGACTGTGGATTCTTGTTTGCTCTATTTTTTGCACTTTGTTTCTCTACTGTTATGTCCTAGTTAATTTATATGTCTCAACAACAACATGTTTTCATTCTTGTCTACTTCTACTCATATTTTCTGCAATTCAGATGTTATTAGCAAGGTGTAATATGTTCCCTTCGCCCTTGTAATTTAATGTTCATCTATGTGTGTATTATGTTAGTTGTCTATTACTTATTTTCTACCTTATGACTCCCAAACCCTCATATCCCTTTTATGTGCTTTAAGTTATGGTTCATAAACATGGCAATGTCTGAAATCATTGTCCATGGATATGAACTGGACCCTTTTGGGCCCTAAGCTTTGTCAATTTCCCATCCCCACTCCCTTATTGTGTGTGCTGAGTAACAACCTTGGCATGCCAGCATTTCTAATTATTGTTCAGCCCATGGATTGACCTCCAGTAGGTTTTTACTCTCTAAATGCTTGATCAACAGGTTTGGTCAAGGGTCTGCCAGTCTATTTTATGGCCGGGCATGACCACCAACCTGCCTGGGTAGCCCCCTACCCCTTCTATTGCACTTACACTCATTCTTAGAACTTAAGTTCTGCCCCTCTTGTGTGAGCCTTGCCTTGGGACCCTTGAGCTCCCTCTGAACTTGGACACATAAGGGTTTGCCCTTCCACACTGCACAACTCATATTCTGATTAACATCTTGGGTGTATGCACTGCCTGGGGTTCCTGAAATCCCTTAGATCTCTGAAACACCCTAGATGAGAGAAGGCTTGGAAATCTGGATCTCGAAAGTGGCTCAATCTCATATTATTAGTCCTCAAGTCTGGATAAGGCTGCTCGTATATAGCTGAGGATTTCTGATGTTTTTTTTAATTCCAATTTATTTCTTTTGGGCTGTAATAACTTGTACAAACTCGGGGAACTTAGTAAAAAGGGGGTGTGATTTATTTTTATGCATCAAGCGTAGAGATCATGCCTATAGGATAACTTTTAATTTCTGCAAATACACCTAGAAATCATTCCTATAGGATAACTTTTAATTTCTGCAAATACACCTAGAAATCATGCCTATAGAATAACTTTTAATTTCTGCAAATACACCTTGAAATCATGCCTATAGGATAATTCTTAAATTCTGCAATCTCACACCTAGAAATCATGCCTATAGGGGTTTGTTAAAAAATTTGCAAATACGCCTAGATATCATGCCTGTAGGTTGACTTTTAACTTCTGCAAATTCATATCTAGATTCACGCATAATTTCTGCATCTCCGCGCATAGATATCCTGTCTATAGGTTAACTTCTAATTGTTCTGCAAATTCATATAAAATACAGTTTATAAACTACTGCATTCTGCATTTATAAACATCACTAGGCAAATAGTTTGTAGGTTCAATAACAAAAGCTGCATATATATACCATGTTCCTAGGACCTTTTGTTAATGTCTAAAAAGTGTCCAAATCAGTAAACGTATAGAAAGCATGCCTATAGGAAATCTCGAATCTGAACAGAGGTAATATTAACTGCTGAACTCGTAATGTCCTGATAAAATTGGTAACCCCTTTTTCAATTCACATCTTTTTTCTAAAATCAGTATACATCACGCTTAGTTCTAACCAACACTTAGAGGATTAACAATCAGATCGGTTTTAGTCAACTGCATTCGAGTAAGCCTAATATAGACTTTTCGCCTAAAAAATATACGTTGAACCAGTCCGCTCGTCGCTTTATTTAATTAAGACCAAATCAGTACGTGTAAGACATGCTAAACTCTATGACTTTTGCTGGTTTATGGAGGCATATTTGAGCCCAGTTTGCTTGCCTGTTTCCCTCTATTTGCACTTATGTGTTTTGGTTGACGCCTTAGCATTTTGTCCTTTGAAAACTTCTAAAAGCCCCAAATCCCTTTCCCTTTAGGATTAATAGTCCATTTGCCTCCGGGACTGATAGGATTGGGGCGGGTAATAGCATACAATAAGTAATAATACCAGTTCGCGCTTTAACAACTTAACGTGGTGGGAAGGGTAGACATGGCGATGATGATCACACGATAACACTACGCGTACAATTGGATACCGGTGTTGTGTAAATGATCCATGTGATATATAAACCTAGGACCCCCTCCCTCTTTATTAGTTTGTTATTTTCAGAATTTAAAAGCTGTCCAATTTTCAATTTCCGCTCCTTTTACTTCTTTTAAGTTGCTTGTATCAATTATTTGACCCCTTCTTTTCTCTCACACCTTTTCTGCGATTATAAAACTACTTCCTTCCAGATTTCAGCACTTTTAAATCCTTTTATGTTTTTTTATTGTCATGTTAATGGTTTCATCGTATCTGCAATGCTTGTTTATCTACTTGTTGTTTGCATTTAAAGTCACAATTATAGCATGACCGGGAACCACACTAGTGGATCTTGAGGGGTCCTAACACCTTCCCCTCGAGATAATTTCTAGCCCTTACCCAAACTCTGGTTTTCATCTCAAATTCCTTTCAAAAGTGTCCTAATGCACTATAATCATTAGGTGGTGACTCTCCAAATCCAAAACCCAATTCCCAAACGGGAATAAAGTTGTCTTTCTTGAATGTCGTAAACCCAATTTCTAGAAAAAATGGGGTGTCGACAGGTGTTACAAGTTGTATACATCATTTCCAAACATCAATATTTCTATTTTAATTTCCAATACCCGACACTACCCACAACCTGTCTACGGATCCTCTAAATACAACTAAAGAATAATATGGAAATGCCGACAACAAGGCTCCGGCTATACCGTACACAAATACCAAAATAGACTCCAGAAGAAAAGCGGCATGAGCCACGCAGGGACCCGAGAGGAAAGGGGCTCACCAATACAACTGATGGAAAGTGGAGGAGGTGCTACAGTCGGTGGACTGGAGTACCTGCTATAGAACCACCTATAATCATAATACGAATGTAGTGCCCCCGGCAAAAGGGACGTTAGTACATTTGAATTATACTGGTATGTATGAATAAACTTTACCCCAAGTAAAATCAAATAACACACAATTAACAGACATCAATAGAATCAACGATCAAATGCACGTGAAAGAAACAATCAAAGCCAAACAAGTTTCACAATCTCTCCTTTTCCCCTTCAATATTATCACATCAACGATTTCGCAATTTTCTCATATGTTCATTTCAATAGTGATTTCGATGACTTTCCACCCTTATTACCTCGACCAACCTTATTACCTCGGCCACCCTTATCACCACAACCCGCACCTTATTACTTCGTGTTGCGGCGCGCAACCCGATCCCACCGAACAATCACAATTCACAAACAACACAACAACAACAATAACAACAACAACAATTCACAAAGAACAACAACAACAATTCTCAAAGAACAAATACAACAGTTCACAAGAATTTCCGTAGCCATCAATACCATTTCCATCATATTCAACAACTCATATGCATTTTATGTCACAACGATAATTGCCCATGACAAGCCATATATGTTATTACCACAATTGTTCCAATTGCATCAATTACGATTTCTTTCCATCATTTGTTATACAGCTCTTACCACACAAACACATTCACACACCCACATTTGGTTTGTTGCCATTTACTTGCACCATCATATCGGAAGACTCAACCAACAACGTTCAAGGCACATTAATCATAAGAATTCACAAATAGTTCACATAAGTAAACACACACTTCCATGTCAACATCCTCAAGCTTTTACAAACTTTGCACATAACAAGATAGACACATCAAATCACTTCTCACAATCACATATAACTTGTGGTATGTAAGTCAACTAAGGCAATCAATTCACATATTTTCATACAAGGTACACATACCATATGCTCGTCACAGCAAGGGGATTTTACTAGAGTTAAAGTTAGTCATACATACCTCGAATTCGCCCCTTAATGACACTATAAGGATCCAATACAATTAAGCAACTTCAATCTATAATACAACATTCAATAGCGCCAATATTAGTAATAAATTCCATAACTTATGCCATTCAGGCATATTATCAAACACCTTGTAGGTATAGATATTTACACCTAATAACTATAGTGTTGGTTCATCCAACTATCACCATTAACCAACAATTCACCCTACTATCATTCCTAACCAATTTATAACTTCCAACAACATATATATACGACCATTCATTTATACCCAACCATCAACCTTATTAATTAACTTATTTCACAATCTCTATAACCAACACAACCTAGGTTAGGCACTTGTGGTTTTCAATCCTCATCCCATGAGTTCTAATGTATCTATAATACATAAATAATCACCATAGAGTAGTTGGAGATGATAGACATACCTCTTGTAGTAAGAATTTTAAGAATCCCCACTTGTAGTGTTCTTGATAAATTCAATGATTTGAATGGAAATCTATGGATTTTCAAAATCAATCTATGTTAATATAAGTATTTAGGAGTAGTAATCAACTCAAAATACTCCAAAAATCTTACCTTGGATCATAGAAATAAAGTGTGGGACAGATCCCTCTTGAGAGAGCAAGTCCTTGCTCCAAAAATGACTTGGGAACCCTCTATACCCGGTATTGGGGTATTTAGAATCCTTCCACTAGCACGGTCGCACACTCGGGCGTGCTAATATGCGCGTCCAAAAGCAGAATACTTCGCAATATGCGCGTCCACTAGCGCGATCGCGCACCTGGGCGCGCTAGTGACACATGCCCAGTAAAATAGTCATAACTTTCTGTATACACCTCCAAATGACAAACGGTTTGTTGCATTGGAAACTAGACTCAAAGGGATTTAATTTTATAGGTTGTTCATCACACAAACCCATGTATAACTGGAGATATGATTGTTCAAAGTGAGGTCTTGTGCGCACTCATTTACAACTTTCGTCTAATATGAAATTTTCCAACTTGGCTTAGACTTAGGCTCTCCTTCGACCCCAATTCACTTTTAATATGACTTATACGCTTATTAACATATCCAATTGATATCCATAATATCATTTATCCTCATTTGCACATGAAATAAGATAATTAGCCTACCCTGGCACGACGAAATCGTAAATTACTCGGGAAAAAAATTTCGAGGTGTTACAACGCCGCAACAACACTATATACTTATGGGTCGGGTTGCACGCCGCAATAGTGATAATTGAGGATCGGGTTGCACGCCGCAACTGTATTATTTTGTGATCGGATCGGGTTGTGCACCGCAACAAATTATAGCGTAAGTGTGCTTATTCCGGATTTAAGTTTCTGTTGGTTGTTCTATCCTTAAGTTTAGACTTATTGATTTAACTGTTGCCTCCCCAAAACATGTTTCCCCCTCCTTTTATAAACTGCTTATTTCCTGTTTATTTTCCGCAATATATTTCATAACTGCACAGGTTTATCTGGTAGTCTGTTCTAGCCTCGTCACTACTTCGCCGAGGTTAGGCTAGACACTTACTAGCACATGGAGTCGGTTGTGCTGATGCTACACTCAGTGTATCTTTTTGCACAGATCACAGCACCGGAGCAGCAGCTTTTGGACAGTAGTAGAGGATTCGGGAGCTGACTTCAATCCAGAGATCCCGAGATAGCCTTGCTAACGTTCGCAGGCCAGGAGTCTCTCTATCTCTATTTTAGTTTGTTATCTTTATACCGAAACAAACAGTTTTATGTTTCATTCAAACCTTGTATTTAGTATTCTCTAGACGTTCGTGAGTGTTGTAACACCAGTCTTAGGTAGAGAATTTTTGTTAAACTTCTGCATTTCTTTCAGTTAATTATATTTGAGACTTCTGCTTTATTATTAAATTCTTTATTGTTTCTAATATTGTCGAGGTTCGCTAAAAGAGGTAATTGATAATTGGTTATCCTAGATCCTATTAGTAGGCGCCATCACAACTCTCGAGGGTGGGAAATCCGGGCCGTGACAAGGTTGTATCAGAGCACTAGGTTACATAGGTCTCACAACTCACGGACAAACTTAGTAGAGTCTGAGGGATCGGTACGGAGACGTCATTACTTATCCCCTAAACACGTGCTTTCTCTTCTATCGCGCAGCAGTCCAAGCCCCTTGTAGCAGCTCCTGCAAGGGACAGAGGGTGAGGTCGAGGCCAAGGCAGGGGCAAAGATCAGCCCCGAGCAGCAACCCCAGAGGTGGAGCCTCATGTTGATTATGACGAGGAGGTTTCAGCCCCAACAGCTCCGGTGGGCCCAGCTAAGGTCCCAGAGGGGTTCATAGCCACCCCAGTCCTTCAGGAAGCTTTGGTCAGGTTGGTAGGATTTATGGAGAGCGTATCTCGAGGGGGTTTGCTTCCAGTAGCACCAGCCACTTCTCAGGCTGGAGGAGAAGTTCAGACTCCCGCTACACATACTCCGAAGCAGGTAGCTCCCCAAGCTCAGGTTCTAGTAGTTCAGCCAACTGTGGCAGTTCAGCCGGGTATTGAAACTCGGACCGGCGATGGAACGGCTATGTCTGCAGATGCTTTGTGGAGGTTGGACAGGTTTACCAAACTCTTCACCACCATATTCAGCGATGCTTCTTTAGAGGACCCCCAGGATTTTTTATATAGCTGCTATGAGGTTCTTCGGACTATGGGTATTGTGGAGTCCAATGGGGTCAACTTCGCCACCTTTCGTCTAGCAGGATCCGCCAAGACTTGGTGGAGGGACTATTGTTTAGCCAAACCAGCAGGGTCGCCATCCTTGACTTGGGACCAGTTTGCAGAGTTGTTTTTGGAGAAGTTTCTCCCAGTTACTCAGTGAGAGGCTCTTTGCAGGCAGTTCAAGCACCTCCAGTAGGGATCTATGACAGTCACTCAATATGAAACCCAGTTCATTGATCTAGCACGCCATGCTATTGTTATACTTCCCACCGAGAGAGAGAGGGTGCGGAGGTTTATTGATGGATTGATTCAACTGATCCATCTCCAGATGGCTATGGGATCCGGGAGTGAGATTTCTTTTTAGGAGGTAGCAAATGCGGCCCGCGGAGTTGAGATGGCTTTATCACAGGGAGGTGGTCATGGGTCTGATAAGAGGCTCCGTCACTCAAGCAGATTCAGTGGTACCTCGTATGGAGGTAGAGATTCTTATGGTAGAGGCTATCCTCCTAGGATCTTTTAGTCAGATCTACATGTCTCTCATGGTACTTCAGGTGGTAGTGGTCCTCAGCCAGATTATTCTGATCAGCAGCCTATCAGTGCACCACCACTTTAGAGCATCCAAGGTGGTCATTCAGGTCGACAGGTTCAGTCTCTGTCTTCTCAGCTGCAGCATTCAGGATGGTGCTATGAGTGTGGTGAGTATGGTCACATCAGGAGGGCTTGCCCGAGATTGAGGGGTGCTCAGTCACAGCAGCAGGGTCCTCGTCCTATGATACAAGCAGCAGGTGATCCACAGGCCGCCCAACCAGCTAGAGGCAGGGGTAGAGGGCATAGAGGTGGAGGTAGAGATCATAGAGGTGGAGCTCGGACCACCAGAGGTAGAGGCCAGACAACAGCCGAACGTCCCAGAGATATGGTTCAGGGAGGTCGGGCCCAGCCCCGGTGTTACGCTCTTCCAGCCAGGTCAGAGGCTGAGTCTTCAGATGCAGTCATTACAGGTACTATTCTGGTCTGTGATAGAGGTGCTTCGGTGCTATTTGACCCTGGGTCTACGTATTCGTATGTGTCGTCCTATTTTGTACCGTACTTGGTCATGCCTAGTGATGCTTTGAGTATTCCTGTCTATGTGTCTACACCGGTGGGTGATTCGATAGTGGTCGACTGAGTGCATCGTTCCTGTGTAGTAGTGTTTGGGGGTCTTGAGACCCGTGTTGATTTGTTGCTCTTAGACATGGTGTATTTCGACGTCATATTAGGGATGGATTGGTTGTCCCCGTATCTTGCTATTTTGGATTACCATGCCAAGACCGTGACCTTGGCTTTACCAGATTTGCCCCGTTTGGAGTGGAGAGTGACCCCAGGGCATACCACCCGCAGTGTTATTTCATATGTGAAGGCTCGACGCATGGTTGAGAAGGGGTGTTTAACTTATCTGGTGTATGTTCGTGATTCCAGTGCAGAGGTCCGTTCTATTGATTTTGTTCCTATTGTTCGGGAGTTCCCCGAGGTTTTCCCTTCAGACCTGTCGGGTATGCCGCCTGACAGGGATATTGATTTCTATATTGATCTAGCTCCGGGCATGCAGCCCATTTCTATCCCGCCGTATCGCATGGCCCCAGCCAGAGTTGAAGGAGTTAAAGGACCAGTTGCAGGATTTGCTAGAGAAGGGTTTTATCAGACCTAGTGTTTCTCCTTGGGGTGCGCTGGTGTTATTTGTGAATAAAAAGGATGGTTCGGTGAGGATGTGCATTGATTACTGGTAATTGAACAAAGTGACGATTAAGAACAAGTATCCACTACCGAGGATTGATGATTTGTTCGACCATCTTTAGGGTGCGAAGGTGTTTTCAAAGATAGACTTGAGATCTAGCTACCACCAGCTGAGGATTAGGGCATCCGATGTCCCTAAGATAACATTCCGCACTCGGTATGGGCATTATGAGTTTTTGGTCATGTCATTTGGGTTGATCAATGCCCCAGCAGCTTTTATGGAGTTGATGAACCGAGTGTTCAGGCCTTATTTGGACTTGTTCGTGATAGTTTTCATTAATGATATTCTGATATACTCCCGCAGCCAAGAGGATCACGACCAGCACCTCAAAGTGGTTCTTTAGACTTTGAAGGATAGTCAGTCATATGCTAAGTTCTCGAAGTGTGAGTTCTGGTTAAGTTCGGTTGCATTCTTAGGTCACGTTGTATCGGTAAAGGGTATTCAGGTTGACCCGAAGAAGAGGCAGTCAAGAACTGGCCTCGACTAGCATCAGCTACAGAGATTCGGAGTTTCTTGGGGTTAGTAGGCTACTACCATCGGTTCGTGGATGGTTTTCATCCATTGCAGCCCCGATGACCAGATTGACCCAGAAGGGTGCCCAGTTCAGATGGTCGAATGAGTGTGAGGCGAGCTTTCAGAAGCTCAAGACAGCTCTGACCATGGCACCGATATTGGTTTTGCCCATAGGTTCAGGGCCTTATACAGTCTATTGTGATGCTTCCCATATTAGGCTTGGTGCAGTATTGATGCAGGATGGAAGAGTCATTTCCTATGCTTCGAGGCAGTTGAGGATCTACGAGAAGAATTATCCGGTTCATGATCTAGAGTTGGCAGACATTGTTCATGCTTTGAAGATTTGGAGGCATTATCTATATGGTATGGCGTATGAGGTGTACACTGACCACAAGAGTCTTCAGTATCTGTTCAAGCAGAATGAGTTAAATTTGAGGCAGAGAAGGTGGTTGGAGTTGTTGAAAGACTATGATGTTATTATATTGTACCACCCGGGGAAGGCCAATGTGGTGGCCGATGCATTGAGTAGGAAGTCCGCCAACATGGGTAGTCTTGCTTATATTCCGGTCAGCTAGAGACCGCTTGCTTTGGATATTCAGGCCTTGGCCAATAGATTGGTGAGATTAGATATTTCTGAGCCTAGCCGAGTGTTAGCTTGCACGGTCGCCCGTTCTTCATTATTGGAGCGTATCCGTGATCGGCAGTTTGATGATCCCCATTTATGTGTCCCGAGAGACACGGTGCAGCGTGCAAGTGCCAAGAAAGTGACCTTAGATGATGACAGTGTCTTGAGAGTGCATGGGCGAGTTTGTGTGCCCAATGTTGATGGGATTAGAGAGTTGATCTTAGCGGAGGCCCATAGTTCCCGGTATTCTATTCACCCAGGCGCTGCGAAGATGTATTAGGACTTGCGGCAGCATTATTGGTGGCGTAGGATGAAGAAGGATATTGTTGCATATGTGGCTCGTTGTTTGAACTGTCAGCAGGTTAAGTATGAGCATCAGAGGCCTGGTGGACTGTTTCAGAGGATTGAGCTTCCCGAGTGGAAGTGGGAGAGGATTACCATGGATTTCGTTACTGGACTTCCGTTGACTCGGAAGAAGTTAGATGTGACATGGGTTATTATTTATAGACTGACCAAGTCAGCACATTTCATTCCTATAGCAGACTCCTATTCATCCGAGAGGTTAGCTGAGATTTATATCCGGGAGATTGTTCGCCTTCATGGTGTGCCAGTATCTATCATTTTGGACCAGGGTACGTAGTTTACCTCATGTTTTCGGGGTGCAGTTCAGCGAGAGTTGCGCACACAGGTTGAGTTGAGCACAACGTTTCATCCTCAGACGGACGGTCAGTCTGAGCGGACTATTCAGATTTTGGAGGATATGATCTGGGCTTGTGTTATCGAGTTTCGAGGTTCGTGGGATCAGTTCTTTGCATTTAGCGGAGTTTGCCTACAACAACAACTACCAGTCAAGTATTCAGATGGCTCCATATGAGGCGTTGTATGGTAGGCGATGCCGGTCTCCAATTGGATGGTTTGAGCCAGGAGAGGCTCGGTTATTCGGTACAGATTTAGTTCAGGAGGCCTTAGATAAGGTCAAGATCATTCAGGACAGGCTTTGTTCGGCTCAGTCATGGCAAAAGAGTTATGCAGATCGTAAGGCTCGAGATGTAGCATGGTTGGTGAGCGGGTATTTCTCCGAGTGTCGCCTATGAAGGGCGCGATGAGGTTTGGGAAGAAGGGCAAGCTTAGCCCTAGGTTTATTGGTCCGTTTGAGATTCTCGATCATGTGGGAGAGATGGCTTATAGACTTGCATTGCCGCGTAGCTTGTCGACCGTGCATCCAGTATTTCATGTGTCCATGCTTCGGAGGTATCACGACGATCCAGCCCACGTGTTAGATTTCAGAACTGTCACGTTGGACAAGGACCTGTCTTATGAGGAGGAGCCGGTAGCTATTCTATACCGGTAGGTTCGACAGTTGAGATCGACGAGTTTTCCTTCAGTGTGTGTTTAGTGGAGAGGTCAGCCTCCTGAGGCATTAACCTGGGAGCCCGAGTCTGATATGCGGAGCCGTTATCCTCATCTTTTTCCCGACTCAGGTACTTCTTTCTTTTATCCGTTAGAGGACGAACGGTTATTTTAGAGGTGGAGAATGTGACGACCCAAAGGGTCATCACCAATTTTCTCCCTTTTTTCGTGCTTCTGAGGCCATAAAAACTCATTTTTAGTCGCCTCAATTTGTGTGCGTAGTCCGTACGCGTAGCCGGAATGCTTAAATATGAATTCTGTGTGAGAAATGATGAATTTTTATATTAATATGATTAAAGTTAACTTTGGTCAACATTTTGGGTAAACGGACCCGGACCCGTGCTTGGACAGTCCCGGAGGATCCGTAGAAAAATATGGGACTCTGGTGTATGCTCGGAATCGAAATCCGAGGTCCCGAGCCCGTGAAATGAATTTTTAAGAGAAATTGTTTTTCTGAAATTTATATGAAAATGGATTAGAAGGTGTTGGTATCGGGCCCGTATTTTGGTTCCGGCGCCTGGTACAGGTCTTATGTATGGTTACGCGCTTACTGTGAAATTTGGTTGAAATCGGACGTCATTTGACGTGTTTCGGACCTAAATATCTAAAAATGGAAGTTTATGAAGTTTGATGAAAAAGTGATGATTTTGAGGTTTGATTCCTCATTTATGATGTTATTTTGGAGATTTGATCGCACGGTTAAGTTCGTAGGATGTCGTTGAGTTAGTGTGTGTGTGTTTGGTTAGGAGCCCCGAGGGCTTGGGGGTGTTTTCGGAGGTGTTCGGGATGGTTTTGAACGTAGGAAGACATCAGATTTTCTGCAATTTTTACACAGAAGCATCCTTCTTCACGTTCGCGTTCACGCCATCACGATCGCGATGCTTTGCTTTTTCCTTCACCACGTTCGCGTGATGGTCAACGCGTTCGCGTAGGCTAATTTTTTGGACCCCCGGTGCTTCCTCTTCACATTCGCAACCCTTCCCTTGCGAACGCGTAGCTTGCCAGCTCCCCCTTCTTCGCGAACGCGACACCCCTGTCGCGAACGCATAGAACAAAAACGCCCAGTGATTTTTTTTAAAAAAGTTTCAGAACAGTAGCTCGAGTTTTATTCCAAATTTCTCACGAACTCTCTTTTCCCCCAAGCTCTAGGAATCCATTGAAGCCCTCATTCTTCAAGACCATCCCCACTTATTTTCTTCATTTTTCTTCATTAATTATTGAATTCCTAAGCTTAAATCCCATGGATTAGGGTGGAAATTAGGGGAAATGGATAGAATTTGGGCTTTTCAATTTTCTTTGATTTAGACCTCATTTTGGGGTCGAATGTGAAAACAAATTGTATATTCGGGCTCGTGGGGGATGGGTGATATGAAATTGGTTCGAACCTCGTGTTTTGACCAAGCGGGCCTTAGGTCGATTTTGGAATTTTTTGAAGAAAGGTTGAGAATCTATATTTAGGCATTGGCTTGATTTATTTAGCTATTATTGATATTATAAAGTCGTTATTTCATAGATTTGATTGAGTTGGAGCCGAATTCGAGAGGGAAAGCGGTCGTTGTGAATTGATTCTAACCGTGGAAGTTGAGGTAAGTGTTTGGTCTAACTTTGGCTTGAGGGAATAAGGGTAGAATCTTATCTGCTAATTGTTAATTGTCGAGTATGGTGTATAGGCATGGTGACGAGTATCTATACACTGGTGTCTAGCATGACCGTGTGTCCTTATATTGAGATTATCCTGAATTTGTTGTGATGCTTCCATGCTTATTTGATGAGTTCTATATACTGTAAAGAGCGTGAGACAGAGATTATGATTACTAAACTCCGTGGAGCGTTGGTTCGAGTTGTGTTACGGATTGAGACGGTATATGATATGAAATGGCTCTTTAGAGCGATGGCTCGAATGAAAGTGTATTATAAGTGAGAAGTGTAAGAAAGAGAAAGAGTTGATGGTTACTCCCTTGTCGGGACGTGTTTTTGGTTTTGTTGACTTTTCTCTCCCTTGCCGGGATTTAGTTGTGTTGTTATATTCCCTTGTCGGGATTTCTGACACTAGTTGTTACTCCCTTACCCCTTAATTGTGGCTGTTGACTGGGTGAGGCTTGTTATTATATATGGGTCGAGTTGCACGCCGCAACATTGATAATTGTGGATCAGGTTGCACGCCGCAATAGTATTGTTTTGTGATCGGATCGGGTTGCACGCCGCAATAACACTATATACTTATTGGTCGTGTTGCACGCCGCAATAGTGATGATTGAGGATCGGGTTGCACACCGCAACAGTATTATTTTGTGATCGGATCGGGTTGTGCACCGCAACAAATTATAGCGTAAGTGTGCTTATTCCGGATTTAAGTTTCTGTTGGTTGTTCTATCCTTAAGTTTAGACTTCTTGATTTAACTGTTGCCTCCCCACAACATGTTTCCTCCTCCTTTTATAAACTGCTTATTTCCTGTTTATTTTCCGCAATATATTTCATAACTGCACAGGTTTATCTGGTAGTCTGTTCTAGCCTCGTCACTACTTCGCCGAGGTTAGGCTAGACACTTACTAGCACATGGAGTCGGTTGTGCTGATGCTACACTCAGTGTATCTTTTTGCACAGATCACAGCACCGGAGCAGCAGCTTTTGGACAGCAGTAGAGGATTCGGGAGCTGACTTCAATCCAGAGATCCCGAGGTAGCCTTGCTAACGTCCGCAGGCCAGGAGTCTCTCTATCTCTATTTTAGTTTGTTATCTTTATATCGAAACAAACAGTTTTATGTTTCATTCAAACCTTGTATTTAGTATTCTCTAGACGTTCGTGAGTGTTGTAACATCAGTCTTGGGTAGAGAATTTTTGTTAAACTTCCGCATTTCTTTCAGTTAATTATATTTAAGACTTTCGCTTTATTATTAAATTCTTCATTGTTTCTAATATTGTCGAGGTTCGCTAAAAGAGGTAATTGATAATTGGCTTGCCTAGCTCCTATTAGTAGGCGTCATCACGACTCCCGATGGTGGGAAATCCGGATCGTGACACTAACTCCTTCTGAAGGCCAACTGCAATGGAGTCACATACATGTTATGTCCCCCATCCTATACTTTCGATACTTTCAATAAGGACCTTTCGGACGTTACTGTACCTTGATTGATCCCCCTTTGTAATAATATTACTGTTTCGCTTTTAATATAATCGTATCATTATTAGCAAAAAAAGATAGAGGTAGGGGAGGNTATATATATATATATATATATATATATATATATATGAAAGTTGAATAAAGCAAATTACTTGTAGTAGAAAACATCTAAACACAAGAGTAGTGATTGCCTCACCGTTCTTGACCAAAAAAGAATAGTCACGGACAAGACAAGATTCACTAAAACTATTGCACGTGAAATATTATTAAATAAATAATCCAAACGACTTAAAAAGAAAAAAGAAATTCTAATCTTTGATTCCCTTATCAAATTTTGACTAATTGTTGATTTCATTGACCAATAACATGTTCATTTACCGAACCGATGTCTTTTTCACCAACTACTTTATTCAATAATTTGCAGCTCGAGGACCCTTTTGTTTCACTTTACATCACTTGATAATACCAAACTTTGACAAAAAAAGGAAAAAAAGAAAAAGAAAAAGGCTATTGACATTATTATATCGACAAACATAGTTATACTTTTGGTGATTGAAAGTCTTAAATTAATAAAGTAGTAGTTAGGACACATTATGATTGTCATATAGCTGCGTACAAAATCTTTATAAATTAAATTCTTATAAATTGGAGAAGAATTGGATTTGATTATCCAAAAAGTAAATCTATGTTTGGAAACCAGTATATCTATGTTTGGAAACCAGTCTCTTTCTCTCTCGTTTTACTTTTTATTTTCTCCACTGACAAATAAATAGAGAAATTTAATGCTGTCGAATAAGAGAGAATTTTGCTTTTAATTACCGATAAAGAGAAACGTTATACCAACATTCCACTACTAAAGAGAAATCTTGTTCAACCTATCGTTTGCGTGAATAATAATGGGGTCAAATAACTTTTCTTATTTTTTTCTGCATACATAGATAATAGATTTATACTATCCTTAAAGAAGTTTACATTTAAAGCAAAAAATAAAAAAATAAAAATTCAAGAAAGATGTCACGATGTCTGAGACAACCAGGGGCGGAGCCAGAATATGAAATTTATAGGTTCAGGATTCTTGAACGTTTAAGTTAGTGAGTTCTATATTATTTATACATATCCAATAGATCTCTTGAGACAAATATATGATTTGAACAAAAGCTATTAGGTTCGGCCGAACCCGTAGCTCGTACTTTAGCTCCGCCCTGCAGACAACCCATGCCCTACAATACCTGGCATTCTCACTCATCACTCCCCCATGCCAAACCTATATATTTTATTCTTACTCAAACAATTTGGCAAATTTTAAGTTCGAGATCCAACTCCTCTAATTCATAAATATAAATTTGATACCGGTTCTTAATTTTTTTCTCAAAATATAATATCATAATCATAACTAAAAAGTAAAACATAATTAAATTAATTTTAGAAACTATAGTTGGCGAGCATTAATTTTGAGTTTAAGTTTTATGAGGTGATTTTTCCTTTTAGAGTTTAAGTGTTATGCAGTGAAAAAGTTCTATTTTTTATGCCATCACAGATAAACAGATGTAACTACTCATTACAAACCTGCTAAGACAGCAAGAAAAATAGAAGAATAGTCTATTATAATCGATAAAATTACAGGGATATTGTAATAATTCAATATTGTTATATTACGTATATATCTTAAATCCATTATTTCCCCCTGTCAACATACTGTTTCAATTTCAACTGGTCCCCAAGCTCTCTTATGTAATTTCCAGTTACACTAAAAAAGAGCAGTTCAGTGTAGAAAGTATTTTACATTTAAGTAAAATATGATATAGATAGTATTTCTTTAAGTGTGTTCAAATTTAAAAAAATTGAAAAAAAATTCCGACAAAGAGTGTTCAATATGTTTTATAAAATTCTAAAACATAATATTTTATCTATGTAAACAGTGTAATTTTTCGACGAAAGGTGATCAGTTGACCACCCTTATCAATATGTGGCTTCGCCACTGAGATAGTGTACCCTAATGTAAGTAGTACGGCTACTTTCACGGCTCGAACTCATGCCCTAAAATCGTCTCAAACTCAAGTCCTAAAATCATACAGAGACAACTTCACCGTTGCTCGAAGGCTTTCACTACTCGCATACCACGGGGACAACTCTACACACACTGTTTCCTATATATACATCATCTACATTTACATTCTCATGTAATTTCACACTCTCCATTCTTCTTCTCTTTCTTCTTTTTTCCCCAAAACACACTTCAATTCCCCAGTCCTTTTTAGCCCATTATTCCTCTCTGATTTGCTTTGCTTTAGAAACAGAACTCAACACAACAGAAACCAGCCTTACAGAGACACTACAAATATATCCCTTTAGTTATAGTATAATTAAATAACCACCATTCTTGATTTGTGCAAAACTAACCACAATCTGTTGTGTCCGAACTGACCAAAAAAGATGATATCTTGGCACGATCTTTATGTTGTCTTGACAGCAGTTGTTCCTCTATATGTGGCCATGATCTTAGCCTATGGCTCAGTCCGATGGTGGAAAATATTCTCCCCTGATCAATGCTCCGGCATCAACCGTTTCGTCGCCATTTTCGCCGTCCCTTTATTGTCCTTCCACTTCATTTCAATGAACAATCCTTATGAAATGAACTTCCGTTTCATTGCTGCTGATACACTACAAAAAATCATCATGTTAGTAGTGTTATGTTTATGGGCTAACTTGACCAAAAATGGTAGTCTTGAATGGAGCATAACAATTTTCTCACTTTCAACACTTCCCAATACACTTGTAATGGGAATTCCTTTGTTAATTGCAATGTATGGTGAGTATTCAGGTAGTTTAATGGTACAAGTTGTGGTGTTACAATGTATTATATGGTACACCCTTTTGCTATTCTTGTTCGAATATCGCGGCGCAAAGATGTTGATCATGGAACAATTTCCTGAAACAGCAGGGGAAATTGTTTCATTAAAAGTTGAGTCTGATGTTGTTTCCTTAGATGGCCAAGATTTTCTTGAAACAGACGCTGAAATTGGCCAGGATGGTAAACTTCATGTAACTGTACGAAAGTCGAATGTGTCAAGAAAGTCATTTGCTATGACACCAAGACCATCAAATCTTACTGGAGCTGAAATTTATAGCTTAAGTTCATCAAGAAATCCAACTCCAAGAGGGTCTAATTTCAATCACACTGATTTTTACGCCATGATGGGGTTTCCAGGAAGGTTATCAAATTTTGGTCCCGCGGATACAACTCCTAGACCATCTAATTTTGAAGAAAACTGTGCTCAGGGGGCTCTGACTCAGAGCTCCCCGAAATTTGGGTTTTACCCTGCACAGTCTAATCTGCCGGCTTCTTATCCGGCCCCAAATCCGGAAATTGCTTCTATAGTTCCTAAGAACACGAAAATTCAGCAGCAAGTACATTTACAGCAGCAACAGAATGGTAGGGCTAGTCATGATGCTAAGGAGCTCCATATGTTTGTATGGAGCTCCAGTGCTTCACCAGTGTCGGAGACCGCAGGCCTCCACGTGTTTGGTGGCACTGATTTTGGTGCTAACGAACAATCTTGTCGGTCTGATGGTGCCAAAGAAATCAGAATGTTGGTCTCTGATCACCCTCAAAATGGAGATAACAAAGGTATCAATCTTTTTTACTATTACTGTCGTTTTCTGCTGACTGTCAACTTACAGCAATTCTGTTGGTGGGATTTTATTTGATAATTTAATTTTTTTTTAAGGCATTTCCCAAGTTAGTGATTTTGGTGGTGAAGAATTCAGTTTTGGAGGTGTTATTGTTGATGGGAAGGATAGAGATGAAAAAAAGGAAGAGAAAGAGGGTCTCACCGGATTACATACCAAGGCTGCCGGAGTTCAAGATTCCGGTGCCGGAAGACAGATGCCTCCGGCCAGTGTTATGACACGTTTGATTTTAATCATGGTTTGGCGCAAGCTTATCCGAAACCCGAACACGTATTCGAGCCTTATTGGTCTAATTTGGTCCCTAATCTCGTACCGGTAATTAAGCTAATCATTCTATTAAGTTAATGATTGCTTGTCTCAACTTCTTGAAACATTTTCAGTTGATTTATAAATTGATTAGGGATGATGTTGGAATTTTCCATTGATTAATGTGGTTTGTTTTGTCCTTTTATTGTAGGTGGCATGTGCATATGCCCAAAATCATGGAGAAGTCGATCTCTATTCTCTCTGACGCTGGCCTTGGAATGGCTATGTTTAGCTTAGGTAAGTATTCATACTTATGAAATTGTAACTTGAGGAGTACAAAAAAAATTCTCTATAATATACTTATTTGTTGTAATATTTTTTAGTTACTGTAGTGAAATGCTATTATAAACTACATATATTATAAAATAACATAATAATCGGTTCCGAGAATAACTTAACTTTTATAGTGAATGCATGTTATAGAGAGATCTAACTATAACTCATTAATCATAAATAGTTAGTGCATAGTGGCGGATTCAACAATGACTTCGTGTGTGTCTCAGAGTCCGGTGCTTCACTCCGACCCTATATATATGTATAAATTGAGTTAAGAACATTTCATAATTCGATCTCCCAACTAAGAACACATAATGTTTAAATTCTAGCCCCGACACTGCTAGTGAAAATGTTGATAACGGGGATTTTGATATGGATTGATGATAGGGTTGTTTATGGCACTTCAACCTAAGATAATAGCATGTGGGAACACAGTGGCTGCTTTCGCAATGGCTGTGAGATTTCTAACTGGCCCAGCAGTTATGGCTGCAGCTTCAATTATCGTTGGCCTTCGTGGTACGCTCCTCCATGTCGCCATTGTACAGGTAAACTATACATAATTAACATGAGTTGTGTCTTTTAATATATTGTCCACAATTGGTTGGCAAGAAATGACAAAATTCCTATCCCTTATTTAATGCATTGGCTCCGAAAGAGTTTATATATATATATATATATATTGTTATTCAATAACGAAGTCAAAAATTTCTCCAAGGATGCTCAAATTTGAAAGAAATGAAAAATATTCTCAGATAAAGGGTATCCAATATAGGTTATATAACTCTAAAACCAAATATTTTACCTATATGCACAATATAATTTTTCAACTAAGGATAATCAATTGGCCACCCTTGATAGGTTGTAGCTTCGCCCCCATTGTCATAGTAAAGAATTTTTTACACCATCACCTCGAGCAAAAGATATCTATAGGTAAGTCTCTACTTGATTCGTAATCTTAAAAACAACACATGTTACCTGGTACAAGAGGTAAAAGTGATTTGATGGCGTAAATATTTCTTGTACTGATAGTGTATAACTGTATATAATCTAAACTCATCCAGAAATAATAGTCCACAAAGAGTTTGAAGGAATTATATATATTATCCCCTTTTCTTTCTTATTTTATGAATAATTCTTTACAATTGTTTGAAATGTTTGGATGTTAGGCTGCATTGCCCCAAGGGATTGTTCCATTTGTGTTTGCTAAGGAGTACAATGTTCATCCAGCTATTCTTAGCACTGCGTAAGTTAATTTTCCCTAGCTAATTTCTTGAAAAAAAATTCTCTTCTAAATTCTTAACTGACTAAGTAAATTTTTCATGGAATTTCAGGGTTATTTTTGGAATGTTGATAGCATTACCAATCACATTAGTCTACTACATTATCCTTGGATTATAATTAAGGATCAAGCACCAATCTTGTGATTGTTAAAATTCGCAATTGTGTTGTTTACGTTACATACAAGTGATTCTAACCTTTTGCTTCCGCTAATAGTCATCCGCAGTCTGCACGATGATCTGGGTGTTCTGAAACAAGAAAGGAAAAAGAAATCCTGACTAGAAGTGGTTTTTGGTTAGAAGAGTTCACTTCATGGCATTTAGAGAATATGTTTGACTAAATTAGTCGGCAAATCTCACTTGTAAAATTATATTGGATTTGTTGTTATTTTATTTAATTAGTCTGAAACCCTGATTTTACATCCATTTGAAGGGAACAACTCATAAAAAAATTCAAAAATGGAAGAAAAATAAATTGGGATTAGTCTAGTTGGAAGGGGACAAGAAGGCAGCAAATATGGAGGTATTCAAAAGCGATAATAATCATTTCACATGTAAAAAAAAGGAACTCTAAAACAATTCATATGTACAATTGAGACTGATTTTGAGCTTTTGACTTTTTAATGTAGAGCAATGGTAGATTTTCAATTGTTAGTTTAACTTGTTCTTTTTTAATCTTTATTGAATTCCTTTGTGTTGGTTTATTGTAAGTCATTAAATAGTACATATTTTGTTCACTTCTGCTAGTAATTGCTTTAGATTTGTAAGATTATAGTCCAAATCTCATGTTTGTTTCCTATAATGGATTTGAAAGTGATGTTTTTCTTCCACTAAAGTTTATTGTGGATGATTCCCTTCTTTCTTCCTGTTTTTTCACTGGACTTCTCCGTGTCGAAGAAAATAAATAAATTACGTAATGAAAAAGATATTAAGCTTCCATCTCATAGAAAAGGTACTATAAATATGCCAAAATAGGGCCGGGGGGAGGGGGAATAATTCCTATGCTAAGGTTCTTTAGTGGATCTTTATATTTTTTTTTTTTGAAAAATAACATTGTATAGCAGCAGGGGTGTACATAGGCCGGGTTGGTTCGGATTTTTCAATTACCAAACCAAACCAATAGTGTCGGATTTTTAAATCTATAAACCAAACCAAACCAATAAAATCGGATTTTTCAATCTCGGATTTTCTCGGGTTTTCGGTTTTTTTTTTCCGATAAGTCTTCATAGCACAAATATATAACTTGTGCTCCACATACTTCTCTAATCCTACAAGGATACAACTATATAATGTATTTTTTCAAGAATATTAAAATCCATAAAGAAAATATTACTAAGTAATAAGCCATAATAAATATTAATATAATCTAAAAGTACTATATAAG
>MU757575.1:32032-45668 GCA_026770625.1 Nicotiana glauca | reverse complement strand
TCATCGATGTAAACTAAGGAGGTATGGAGGATGGGTTGGAATATTTTTATCATGGCTTTTTGGAACAAGGAAGGTACAATTTTTAACCCGAAGGGCATGACTTTCCATTGGAAGTGATGATCGGGGATGCAAAATCCCGTTTTGGGTCTTTCTTCAGGGTGGATTCCCAATTGCGAAAATCCTGACTTTAAATCAAATTTAGAAAAATATTTGGCCTTGGTTAAGTGGGAGAAAAGGGTGATTTTATTTCGGAGTAGGGAACTTATCATACATTGGAGGAACATATCAACCTGCTTCGTCAATTTGAAGCATTGGTAACACAGTACGGAATCATGCTCTCAGCAAAAAAGATTGTTCCTGCTCAAAAGGAGATTGATTTTCTTGGAATGCATTTTGTCCAAGGAGAATACAGTCCAAGACCATTCGTATCTATGGTGTAGTTTACTTTCTTAGAGTCTCTTGTTCTGTTCCTTTGTACTGTGGTATCAGAGCCAATCAAAGGATCTTTATTTTCATATTTGGCCCGAAATTGTCTTTCAGTAGTTTTACCCTTTTTCTTGGATTTTGGGTTGCGCTGGTGATGTTCATCATATTCTCGAATTGGATCTTCTAAACAGTCTTGGCAAGTGCAAATGAGATCCCATGGGCAGTGTCCAGTGAAGGGGCATTTGAACCACCACATTCGTTTTCTTTCTTTGTCAAAATCTTGGCAACACCATAAAAAACGTGGCCCATGCACAAAACAAGTTAATGAGCAAAGTGGAAACAATTGAGAAAAAGGTGGAGCAGACATCATCTCAGCATGCAGGACTGATCAAAGCCTTGGAACTAAGGTTGGCAAATTTACAATATGAGATCTGTCCGCCAGGAACTTCACTTTTCCAATTTTTCCCACAACAACAACAGGAGACGATTTCCATCAAAGAACAAATTAAACTTCACAGAAATGATCACTTTGAGCCACAAAGAACGCCAGTTTTCCCTTCAAAACCTACCTTCTTCCCTATGTCTCCACAAGCATACTCACCATCTAAATTAGACTACACCTTTTCTATCTTTCCATCTACCTCACAAAATCCAATCTCTTTCACCCGACCAGCAAAAGAAGAAAATGATTTTGATATCGCAAAAATGGTTTGGGAAAGGAAAGATGCCCTTGCAGCAAAGAAACAAACAAAGAAAAGGCGAGACCACGGAGAAAGTTCAAAAGGATCGAACCCTTAAAATCTGATGATTTCTGACCAGAAGGCTCCATACCTCTATGTCTCTCAGCCAAGATACATATCAGAAGAAGATACCCCATGGTCGAAATCTCTAAACTCATCAGACGATGAAACAATGGAAGATAGCTCTCAATCAAGCAATGATTCTACAATGAACTCTTGCGAAGAAGGCGACCCCCCAATATTTGTAAACCAGCCAAGAGATCCAGAAATATCTGAAGTAGATGATGAACAAGAAGGCATGACAGATGAACCAATCCCAGAAAAAAGATATTAGCCCATGGCGTGAAAGCTAGTTGGAAATGGATTCCACACTTTCACCTTAGATGATGTCAAGGTTTCAAAATGGCCTTAACGAATCCAAGACTTCTATACTTGGATGGTGACCAGAAATTTGGTGGAACGAGAAAAGTATATCATCCTTTCAGAACTCGCTTCATGGTTCTTAGGAATCCTCAGAGACTGGTGGAATGCACTTGGAATTCAAGACAAAAATACTTTTCTTACTTCCCAAGATTTTGCCTTAAACATCACAATCCTACATGAAGTTTTCTGCGGAGATGCTGGACAAAGACAGGAGAAAATGCGAAGGTTACTCTTCGAGATGAAGTGTGTCTCATTCTATAGAAACGACATTGATAGACATTTTCGAAAAATGGCGAAGATATACTTCGAGATTGGAGGAGACATCAATCTAAAGCAAGCTTTTGTATCTTCACTACCAAAGTTGTTGGCAAGTCAAACCATGACCATCATTGAAGAAAAGTTTCAATCCATAACCATCCCACAAATTGGTTACATCAGGCAAGCTATTTTCGTAGCATTGGATGATATTTATACGAAGCGCTCTGCCCTAAAACAAATTATCCAACACAATCCAACGCTTGACAAAGCATGCCGCAAATCTGATCTAATCACCGGATCAGGATGCTCCTACCGCACATCAAGGAGAAGGAGAGAATTCAGGAGGTTCAAATGGCTAAGAATTCCAGACAAGAAATCAAGGTCCAAGAGATGCACAAAATATTTCAGATGGAGAAGGCCAGGAAATTTTCACAAGAAAAATAGATGTTTTATTTGTCATAAGATTGGACATTTCGCTAACAATTGTCCACAATCGAGAAGATCCATCAAACTCATTGAAGATATTGAAGATTACACTGGTATACATCTTGGAAAGGAGGAGGACCTTGAATCCATATTCTCTGTGGATGATGAACCTAATGACGAAACTTTATTCTCTCTTGATATTTATGAAGATCTAGGTAATGAGCATTACCAAATTTCAGAACCAATGATCGAAGCTCGAGAGGAGATCAATGCTCTCATAGTCGTTCCTCAAGTAGACCTCAAAGTCTATTCATCCAAGTGGGACAAACCTACTTGAATTATTGCTTTCATCGACACCGGAGCTGCTTCCTCACTTATAAATCCTACCGTTCTCCCTGAAGATAAATGGGTACCGCATTTTAAGGATTTCAACACTGCATCAAATGCAATCTTGACCACAACGGTCATTACAAAACACCCGATCACCATTGTGTTCTTTCCAGGATTGAAGTACAGAACGAAGCTGCTAGGATCTGATGTACCAGGAAAAGATCTTATTATTGGATTCTACATTTAGAGACAGCTTAGAGATCAGCTCTAGATCAAGGCTAATGGGATTGCATTTAGAAAGCAGTTCAAGCCTTATGCTAAGATTCCAAGGCTATTCCAAATTACCAATGACGAACAGATCAAAGAGATTGAGCAAAATCTCATTGAACAATCATGTGCCGACTCCCACAATGATTTCATGAAGAAAAAGAAACGCCCACTATGGAGAAATGAAGAATTTTTTATCAAGCTCCCTTTCAAGAAAAATGAAAATATCAATCCGACAAAAGCCAGTCATTCAGGGATGAATCCAGATCATCTTCCGCTCGCGAAGAAAGAATGTGAAGAACATTTGGAATTTGATCTGATCGAGCCATCAGATTCACAATGGGCATGCGAACCATTTTATGTCAACAAAAGGGTTGAGCAAACAAGAGGAAAACTCAGGTTAGTCATCAACTACTAGCCACTTAACCATTTCCTCCAAGATGATAAGTTCCCTATCCCAAATAAACTCACCCTTTTCTCCCACTTTGCCAAGGCCAAATATTTTTCTAAATTTGATTAAAGTCAGGATTTTGGCAATTGGGAATCCACCCTGAAGAAAGACCCAAAACGGGATTTTGCATCCCCGATCATCACTTCCAATGGAAAGTCATGCCCTTCGGGTTAAAAACTGCACCTTCCTTGTTCCAAAAAGCCATGATAAAAATATTCCAACCCATCCTCCATACCTCCTTAGTTTACATTGATGACATCCTATTATTTAGTAATACATTTGAGGAACATATCAACCTGCTTCGTCAATTTGAGGCATTGGTAACACAGTACAGAATCATGCTCTCAGCAAAAAAGATGGTTCTTGCTCAAAAGGAGATTGATTTTCTTGGAATGCATTTTGTCCAAGGAGAATACAGTCCAGGACCACATATATGTCAGGAACTACTCAAATTTCCAGATACCAACTTTACAACAAAGCAGATACAACAATTTTTGGGCATAATAAATTATGTGAGAGATTTTATCCCAAATATCTCTACATACATTTCTCCACTTACAGAGATGCTCAAGAAAAATGCTCCACCATGGGGAAAGAAACAAGATGAAGCAGTCAAGGAAATAAAGGAAATTTCTAAAAATGTCAAGTCCCTCTATATCCCTTCGGACGGTAAGAAGATATTGCAGACTGATGCCAGCAATGAATATTGGAGTGCTGTTCTATTTGAAGAAAAAGATGGCCAGAGGAAAATATGCGGATACGCTAGTGGAAAGTTCAAAGATGCCGAGCAACATTATCACTCCACTTTCAAGGAAATTCTTGCAGTAAAGAATGGAATCAAGAAATTAAATTTCTTCCTTATTCATACAGAATTTCTGATAGAAATGGATATGAAGGACTTCCCGAAGATGATTCAGCTAAATGCAAAAATTATTCCCAATCCTCAGATTCTCAGGTGGGCTCAATGGTTCTTTCCATATAAGTTTCAAGTCAGACACCTGAAAGGAAAGGATAATATTCTCGCAGATTTTCTGTCCCGACCGGAAGAATTCTCAAAGAGGTTTTCCCCAGCAAAACCGAAATCAAAGGAAAAGCTAATCAGTCACATCTTCATGTTCTCAAGTTTACCAGGAACAAGTTCATTAAAGCCAACAGATCATCCACCGGAATTGTTCAATCTCATGGATCCCTTTGATCCGTCAATTATTATTGAAAGAAGAACTCATTATGAGCTCCAAGTTTTCCGACAACATGGAGGATCCATTCTCAAGCCATATGGGGTCAATCCAGAGTATCCATTCTGCCATATATTCATAGCTCAAGCCAAGGATTTTCCACAAGAACTATTATGGTTTTTCTGGTACCTATGCCATTAATATTATATTTTCTTGGAATTCAAATGCAACGTCTTCAAGGATTTTGATAAAATTGCACCAACTCTTAAAATATTTTTGCTATGGTTTAAACCTAGAAGATACTGGATGAAATGTTTCAATGATTCCTACACAGCAAAGGTGTTCATGTTTCATAGGCCAGTAAAGATTATTAATGGAAAAGTCCAGGCGCAAGCAGAGGCATCTTTTTGGTGGAAATTTCCTGTGTCCATTTTATCAATAGAAGAAGAATATAGCGAGGCACAAAGAGTCCTTTTCCAGCAAAATAGGTGTATATCGAAAGAGATATAGCCAAAAGATTGGGCAAGCTGGAATTATACAAGCAATCATCCTCACTGGGAAAGAGTCTGAATAGCAGCAAAAGAATATCAAACCCTATACGAATTCATCCGAGAAAAGATCACTCAAGACATTTCCAGATTAAGGTTGCGGATTACATCTTTCAATCCAAAAGAGAAAGAGCACAGTGTAGAAGGGCAGTCAAATTCCAGGCGTTACTATACAAGATCTTTGAAAAGATTCCTAGAAGACAACCCTAGAATCAATGAAGGATAATTACCTAAATCCCTGCTAATCCCACCATAATCCTAAATTAACCACCAAGAAACCCTCAAAAACATCCTACCCATGTTAAGACAAATTTTCACATCTTTCCATACTATCCGGGCCCCGCTTCAACTTGTTTTCACATGCTTCCACATGCCTCCACATGCTTCATCACATGCAACATCATACTTTCACATGCTACACCATGTATATTTCACCCCTTTCACATGCTTCCAGGTGTTTTTTAGTTATTATGCCTAAAGTCCTTCACATGTTTAGAAGGACCCACTTGTGAGATAAGTTTGCCATGTAATATAGGTTTATTTTATCTGGAAAGTTTATCTTGTAATAACCTCCTAGCCCTATATGAAGGAAGCCTTGTAGTAGTTTTAGGATCATCTAGCAATCATCTTGTAAACCTTGTAAATCTTTTGTGAAATACTACATATGAGTGCTTTCTAAATTTCTCTCTTGTTCTTTCTTTCGAATGGATGGAAAGGCCGGTCCATGTATGAAAAATAGAGTTGGAATACTCTAAGAAAGTTAGCTTATTGTAGTACGAAAGTTTTCTGAGTTATAAACAGCTAACGTTGGTTATATAGTACAAAAGTTTTCTGAGTTGTGTAGCTTGGCAAGCCGTCCCTTATGGGTTGTTGAAGCCAGCCCCTTTTGTAGGAAAACTTTTGTGACTATAAACAAATTAACTGTTTGTGTAGCTTGGCAAGCCGTCCCTTATGGGTTTTTGAAGCCAGCCCCTTTTGTAGGGAAGTTTTCGTATCTATGGTATAGTTTGCTTTCTTAGAGTCTCTTGCTCTATTCCTTTGTACTGTACAGTCAAATTTTAAGCTAAATGATGCCAAATCAAACCCTACAACTTGAATTTGAATCCAAAATCTTAGTAGCACAGTATTTTTGAGTTTTTAGCTATATTTTTCTTTTGTTTTTCTGGAGATTTAGATCTAGGATGAAGTTTTGGAACTCTAGAAGTTCAAGTTTTGAATATTTGAATTTGAAATTCAAATTTCAGATCTTACACTTGCAGAAAATATGTGTTTGGGGGAAATTTAGGGGCTAGAATATGTTTTGAAATTTTCAGATGTGTGAAACTTTGTGAACTAAGGCACTAGGCATGCCTTTTATAGGCAGAAAAGGGGCAAGAAGGTTCTGGAATGCCTTCACTCATTTTTCCCCTTTTATTTTCATATTTTGTTTACTAATCCTAAAGATTTGACTTGTTGCCTAAGCTATTAGGCTAAGTTCCTGAAACTACAATTGAGACCATATTTTAGAAGCTTCTAGAGTGTTCTAGTTTAGCTTACAACATTCTAACCCATTTTAAGTGCCCAAAATATTTCTGAATACCCCATAAAATTACTAACCTGGGTCAAACTAACCCTGGCCCTTAGTCTCAGTTGACTAAGGTTGAATTTATCAGTTACAACCAAACAGAGCTTAAAAATTTGAACTAACTAATCTAATTAACTGAAATTTGACTCTAACCAATAAAAATCCTAAATATATCATAGAACTAATACAACACTGAACTAATCAATTAAATCAAACAAAACCAAGTTGAAACCAACTATTAAGAATAAACGAACAACATAAAAAAAAAAATACAAAGCAATAACTAAACATGGATTCCTACTGTTGAAATCAAACGAGCAAATTACTAAAAACAAACTAACTATATGGTAAAAAAAATCAGAAACCTATATTGAAACCCTAACTCACCACAAAAATAACAAAAGAAATTCTGAATAAAACAAAACAAAAATAATAAAAAAAACAAATGAAAACAGAGAAGAAAGTAAGAATGAAGTACCTCGAAATTTATTGATTCAAACTCGAATAATGGCGGATTTCTTGGCATTGTGTTGGATTTAAACCGTCTTCAATCATGTGTTTCCATGAGAAACACATGATTAAAGACTATTAAAACCCAAAATCAACAAATCCAATCGTTTAAGAAATTAGGGTTCTGGATATTTTTTCGATCTACAATTCGAGAGGCTTGGTTGATATTTTAGGGGGAAGGAGGACAGATATAGGATGAGGGATGCCTGGTGGTTAAGGGGTATCAATTTGGGAGGGTTTGGAGGCGGCGGCGCCGTGGGCGGCGGAGGCGTCGTCCACATATTCGAAGATTCGAAGGGAAGGGCGAGGATTCGAGACATGGGAGTTTGGGGGTTAGAAAGAGGAGGTTACGGGGAATATACGGTGTAATTTTGAAAGGGATTGAAGCACTGCGGCCGGCGGAGGCGATTTCCGGCCGGCGGCGATGGCGGAGGGCGACAGTGAGGCAGAGGTACGAGGAAGGGGCACATGGTCTCTAGGGTTTCAATTATTTTCAGACACTTTTATTTAAATCCCCAGACTAATCTGGGTCATTGGATGATGAGAGATGAATGGACAGGATTGATCGGCCCAAAGCGACGTCGTTTTCTATATGGGGGATCTGGACCGGGTTAGGCTTGGGCTGGACGGGTCTGGTTGGGCTCATTTGTCAATTGGGCTGGTATTAAAATGGCCCAATCTTGGTGGCCTGATTTTTCTTTTATTTAAGCTCAAATCAATTTCATTTTATTTCCTTTGATTTTTGTTTTGTGTTAAAAGCAAAATTAAAACTATCAAATAACCGGATTAAACTAAAATTAAACTAATTAATTTCCATAAAACTAACTAAATCACAATTTAAAAGGAAAACTAAACAAAAATGCAAAATGACTATTTTTATTATTTTTCTCTTATTTTAATAATATTAATTAACTAGTAAAACTAAATATAAAATTGAATTCTAAATGCAAATGTAATATTTTTGTACTTTTTATGAATTATGCCAACTAAAACTGCACACAAAATGCAAACAAACAAAAAATCATGCAATTAATTCCTAAAATTCAAATAATAAAAGAGAAATCCTAATTCTAAGGAATTTTATAGGAGTAATTTAAGCGTGAAAAAAATTACGTGCTCATAGCTGTCACACCTCCTTTTACACACCTACCCCGAAAGATAATGTATAAGGGAGTTTTTTCCATTTAAAGTGACATTATTTGAAATTGGATTATTTATTTATTTAGAGTCGCCACTTGGGATAGGTTTGGCTTTTGGTGTCCCAAGTCACCGGTTTAACTTGAATCCCAAATTGAGAAAAATTTCGACTTCCCAGTTGGAGTCTGCGAACCAGAAATTTTGAATAAGGAATTCTGTTGACCTGGGGGAAGGTGTTAGGCACCCCCGGATCTCGTGGTTCTAGCACGGTCGCTTAAATTATTATAAATGGCTAAAATTCTGAGTTTTTGTACATGTCATCCTATAGTGCAATTTTAGAATTATTTACCGCTTTTAGTTAAAGAATTTTAAGAAAGTGAACGTCATTTAAAAACGTATTTTTGGATCATGTCACATGAAATGCACCCGGATCCTCGACACATTCTTATTCAACGTTTTGGAATTTAAATTTGGGTCGCATAAAATGCACAGCCGTATTTAGGAAGGTAAAATTATTCAAAAGCGCGCCTAAAGCGACTAACGTGTTATTAACTTCAAGGAAGGCCATGAAAATTCGCTAAATGGCACGTCCCGAATTCTAAGTATTTTTAATATAAGTATTTAAATAGGGCCACGCAATTATGAGTTTTTGTTTGGCGTGGCGCACCTCATTTTATTTTAAGGCCAAACTAAAGGAACTATGATTTTCTATTAAATATCGTATCTAAAGAGTGCCTTAATTAATTATGATTGTTGATGTCTATTGTTAAAAGTAATCAAGGAATTTGGGCCTCAAGTTCAAATCCGTATTTGAACAAAAGGAAAACCTTTTAATTCAAATATGCTACTTAACTCGGAAGGTCCGAACCTATTCTTTAATTCAAAATCTCATACCCATTACTTATGCAACTATTTAAAATGAAAGAATGACACTACTGCAAAATAAACTTCATATAAATGTTAAGCCATTGAACCAACTAGTTCCACAAAATTGCAAGTCCAATAAACAGAACGTGAAGCGGGAAAATGTGAACAAAGGAGAATTAACACTTTAACTCAAATGAAATACATGGTAAATATAACCATATGAGCCACTGTGGCGTCTGGTGGTTCTAACACATGAGAGTTCAAGGCCCATTTAATCCATTATCAATCCATTTCAAAGATTCAAATGGATAAATATCATTAATAGTTGACTCAAAATTGATTTGAGTATGGTGCATGAACCGATTTAGGGATTCCTCAAAGTTTGAAACTAAATCAAATGGAAGATTCTACATATGCTAATAAACCAGAATACATCATATAGAGAGAGGGTCGTAGCAAATCGGCGGACAATCAAACGAGCCAAATGAACGACCTCATACTCAACTTTTCAATGCAAAAACAAGCAATCAAAACTAAATGTTGGCAGACTTAACAGAAATACACAAACCAATTTCAAACTCCTGTTTCCAGAGTCCTGTTCGAAACAGTCCAGTCCTAGTTCATTAAGAGTTAAATGCTACTACTACGTAATCTAACTTGTAAACTAACGTGTACATAAGTAAGCTAAGCATGAAATTGGCACGAGCAATTTGTCATATAAACAATACATATGAGTACACAGGAATTTAAACAATTCGGGGACTTAAATCAGCTTTCCATTTCAAATTAAAACTTCAATTACAAGTTTCCTTAGCCTTTGACCATTGGAGATTAAGCAAGTACCTGAAATTGATGCAAAATGATAGGAGAATAGGAATCCGCTTAAGCAGCAGTAGACACTCAGCAGCAATAAGCGACAACCAGCAGCAGATTTGAATTAATTTTGGTCCAGAAATGACCTCAGACAACCTAGGACTGATTTTAAGCAAGTATCAACCAATAAAAACTTCAGCTCAAGCTTGAACAAATCAAACTAAACTCAGATATCAACCAGGGAACTTCTGAAGCTTCAATCATTTTTTTTCAGTTTGAGACAAGCTGGAGATTTGATTTTTGACTTAGAGCTTCAGAATCTAGTGTTTATATCCAGATTCTTCACCAGAATTTTTGGTTTTTAGTAATTTTCAGTAGGATTTGGATATGACCCCTTTTTTTGAAATTTTTTAGAGTTTTGCTCTAAAGACTTCTAGGAAAACTGATCTAAATTTTGTATTTCAAATTTTTAGGATCTCTAGCTTATGAAACAAGGCAGTAGAGACTGCCTTTTATAGGTAGAAATTGAGGGCTCCCTCTCAGATTTTTAATTTTAATGAGTTAGTCCCTCAATTGTTAACTTGTTGGCCAAGTTAGACCCATTATTTGCTATTTGATCCCCTACTAGAAGCTTCTGGGGCTTTCTCAAAATTTCATAACTTTTCTTAAACTATCCTTCACCTAATAAAAGAATTAAAACGCCTATGACCATGCTATGGCCCTTGAAAGGTCTCCAATGGGTAAATTTATGAACCAGACCTTGTTTAATTTATGGGCTTGAGTAATGTAAGCCCAATTTAAAAATTTCAAACCATCAAATCACCAAGCCCTAAGGCTATGGGCAGGGCTGTCCAGGTCAAATTCAAAACAAAAAACAAAAATAAATGAAACAAAAGGCCAAAGCATCCGCAACACTCAAGTAATTGAAACAAAATAGAAATTGACTTTAAATAATCGAGCCACAAATATGAATCAAGCAAACAAATGAAGTAGGACTATTTACCATTTGCCCAAATTAATCCAAAGAAGACTAAACTAAATGAGACTGATAGGAAAAATAAAATAAGACAAAGCCAATGGAAACTTAAAGAAGACTAAACTAAATGAGACTGACAGGAAAAATAAAATAAGACAAAGCCAATGGAAACTTACTGGATCGATCATTTAAAGGCAATGGAACGGGTGCGGTGGCTTTGACTCCATGATGTGAACTGTAACATTGAGCACTAGCCTGTATTTCTCCAATGGCTTGTGCTCTTTGTCACAGTTCCCATTATGAGCCAATAATGGCAGAGGTATCAGAAATTTGACTATATTTGACCATGACACATAAACGGCCCTTTAAACCCCCCTGGCCCGCCATCGAAGAAGAAGCCATCAGAGCTTGAGAAGGAAGAAGAAGAACATTTTTTAGTACTGCTTTTAATCTTTGATTCGATGATGAGGAGTGGTTTTGGAAAGAAAATAACAAGGCATTTGGGATGAGGACGTGAGAGTGTTTATTTGGTCAAATTTTCAGGGGATTTAGAGGTCAGTTGCCGCCGCATGGCAATTTCCGGTGGCGGCGGCGGTGGTGAGAGAGGGAAGTGGGAGAGACAATGTAGGTGAGATACTAGGTTAATGTGGGGGGGGGGGGGTTTCCAGATATTTTAATTAAAATAGGGGAAATGTTTGTAACCTTTGGATAAGTAAAAACAGACGGCTAGGATCGACTTGTCACTTTTTAACTCAAAGCGAAGTAGTATCCTCCCCATACTACGTCGTTTCAAGAGTTTTAGAGACAAGGGTTTGGACCGGGTATGGTTTGGGCTGACCGAGTTTTGGGGGTTTCTATTGGGTTGGGCATGTGTGATCTGGTTTGGGTAAGATTGGGCTGAAAGATGGCCCAAAAATAGGTGTTTATTAAGACCAAGCTTTTCTTTTCTTCTTTTGCTTTTATTTAATTTCTTCTCTCTTGTTTTTTTTTTCATTTTTAAATACAAAATTAAAACTAACCAAAACCTGATTTAACCCTAAAATTAAACTAATTAATTTTCTAAACTAAACTAAATCCTAGTTTAAAAAGGAAAATTTAAGAAAAATTAAAATTGAAAGTAAAATAATACAAAGGACTATTTTTAATTATTTTTTCCTATTTTAAATGATATTAATTAATCTAAAAATCTAGAATTGGGTCCTAAATGCAGGTATGCTATTTTGTAATTAATTTTTTTTATTCTTTATGACAACTAAAAATGCACACAAAAATGCAAACAAAACACAAAATCATGCAATTAATTCCTTAAAATTCAAATAATAAAAGAAACATCCTAATTTTAAGAATTCTATAGGAATATTTGAGCGAGACAAAAATCACGTGCTCACAAGGTACACGCACAATGCGCGTGCCTGGATACTAGTTATATTAAAAGTGGGAAGTTGAAAGTGTCAAACTTGAATTACTAGAATGTCCATATAAAATTAATGAACTATTTTGCCCTTTGAAAACTGAATAATATTCTACATAATAAAAATACAAAAATGTAATTCGTCGTTAACTATTTTTTTTTTGTGGAATTCACATTAAGGTTATGAAGTTTTAATGTAGCAATTAATAGTTCCATTTCAACGTATAGGGGAATCGAAGGGGTAGAGGCACATTTATCTATATTTTGGTTGTTTCATTCTTTTTTTCCATTCAATTGTATAACAAAAGGCTTTACTAAATGTCCCCGAAAGGACGTCTATATGAAATGAGCAACTAAACCAGTACTAACCGTCTTGCTTCTATTATTAATATCTAATTATAGACAACCGTTTCTTTCTATCAGATTCCTATGTTTTCCGTTCATGTGGTATTATAAAGAATTCCATCTACAAATTGAAACCAATTACAGAAAATATACTTCCCCACCTCAAAGTAGGGAAGAAAAAAGAAGATAAAAAATCACACAGAGAACCATTATATATAGATGTGGCCCCTTCTGATTCGCAACGTTGATGCATATTGGTTAGCAATTTTCACTTATTTTCTCTATCTATATATGGTTTAATAAGCCTATATTTCGATAATTTTTATTCCACAAAATGTTACTTAATTTCTCAAAAAGATTGAAACTTTCCCATCGTTGTATAAATTGTTGACTATGCTCGCGCATGAGAGTTATATACTGATTTCAGAACATTTATTCGATGCTTACAGAGTTCAGGAAAAACTAACAATGGTATGCTGCCTGCTTATCTTTATTCTTTTTCTGTTTTCTGTCTGAAGGTTATGTGAAATTACTAACAAACGAAGAGCAAGAGAAATAAAGAGCAAGGCTGAAGTGGGATCTCTTGCAAGAAGAGATGGAAACAAAAGTAATTTTCTCAGAATTTACCCACTTCCTTCAACAATAGCTAATGACTAATTGAGTGTTCGCATACATTAAAATGTCGCCATTGGAGAAACGATCGTTTAATTATTTTATAGTAATGAATTTTGAACTTCTTTTTTTATGTCTGGATGTCCTAGAAGGGACATGAATTTTGGGGTTGTAACATTAATTGAACAAAGTTTTGGTCTCTTCTGGATGGATAATTGTATAATTATACTGATTATTCAAAAACTAATAGAATTTGTGCTTGATTTGAATTTGTTTTTGCAGCTGATATGTAGGTGGAAATATACCATATGGAACTGGCATGTCTTTACATTCAAAGGAGCTAGGCACGTTAAAGTA
>MU757575.1:0-29724 GCA_026770625.1 Nicotiana glauca | reverse complement strand
AAATATATATATATATATATATATATATATATATATATATATATATATATATATATATATATATAAGAGCTACAATGAAATCAATAACAAGTTGAGAGAAGGGAGGTAGCAGGCTTCTCAACATGTTATTGCTGTTTAACCAAAAAATAAAATTTTAGTCAAATTTAGTATTTAGAAGAACTCGGGTTATTGATAATCAAGAAAAATGAATAAAATGAAGTAATTCTGGATAGCAAGATCGTAATCAAGAGAAATGAATAAATCAATGTATTTTTCAAGGTGCCCTTCTACTATTGATCAGTTATCTCCCTTTTATAGCTATGAAGATATGCGTTTTGCCCCTCTCATGATTAGGCTATTATGAGCAATAAAAGACATTGAATGCTACATTATACAATCATTACATATTCTCTAACGTTTTTGATATTTAATGATTATTATCATATCCGTTTTCTCCTATGCTGCTAGATTCATCCTCTTTGGTTTTTGGACTTAATGTAGCATGAGCGTTGAATATTTTGAATACCCGCTCGTGCCTCTTCACGTTCCTCTGCTCGTAACTATCGCCGACCGTGCCTCTTTGCTCGTACCTTTACTCGTAACAAGTGATGCCCGTGCCTTTTTGCTGATTATCGTCTTTTGACCAGTTTCCATGTTGTGACACGTCACCTATTGATAACTTCATTAGATACATCTAATTTTTTCCAATACAGATAGTCCCCCCACTTGCCATTTATTTAGCAATTAAATATTTGGGAAGTGAAATTCATTTAAGGCGGGAATTTGTGTCACTATAAATACTGACGCTTCAATTGTCACTTCTATTTAATACTCTACATACGTGGCATCCTTTTACTGGTTTTACAGTTCTGCAGTGTTTTTTACCCTAGTGGCCAGGAGTAAGAGGGTTTTAGTAAGCCCTGAAGATAACAAGGACCGTGGCTGGTATGCTGGGTTTGTTACTGCCCCCACTGCTGGCTTAGTGGATGAAGATAACGTTCCCTTCCCTGAGAAGTGGAATTTTGCACAAGTTTTTTTTATCCTTCTCGTGCCTTTTTCTTTCAAGTTTATCAATTTCTCTAATGTTGCCTCTTTTTAGCAACCATGAGAGTCGTGGAGGATGTGCCCAACTTCCATGGTTGGGTAGAAAAATTGCTGAAGATTGCTCCAATGGAGGGTAGATCCTGGAAAAATCTTTTCAACCGTTACGGTTGGAAAGTAAAGACTAATGGTAAGAGTTTCTATTTTATCTTTCATGCATATAAATATTTTCCTTTATTGATCCAACTTTCGTCCTTCTTTTTATCAGGATTTGCTATTCGAGGAGTTACTACCGAGGCTGTTGCAGCTTCGCGCGCCTCTTCAGGAACCCGTATCTCCTTAGAAAGAGACAGAAAAATAGTCTTGGGTTCTTATTCTGCAAAAAAAAAAAGCTACTGAAGAGGAAGACTCCGAAGAAGAGGATGAATGGGCCTCCCTAGTGACGAGACCATGAGCTAGAAGACGTATCGTCATGACAAAGCTGAAGTTTTACCTTGTCTTTCTCTTATCGAGCCTGTTGATACCCCAGTTATTATTCCTGATGATGACATCACTCCTCATGATACTCGTGAGTCTATTGATCAACTTTTTATCAGTGGTTTTGATAGTGGAAATTTAGGGCCTGTTTTAGATGAACTTCCCTTATCTTCCTTTCAACTCCCGTGCCTATACTTCCTTTCTTGTCACCCCCAGATTTTACTGTTCCTTCTTCAACTATTCCTACCTCGACTGTTCTTACTTCCTCCGCCGCTCCTCCTTTGAAAATTCAATCTCCAATCGTTCATCATACTGAGGTGGGTTCTTCAAGTAGAAGTGCCGCTATGAGAAGTGTGGTTATTAAAGTTCTTGCTGAGAGTAGCCTTTTGAGGAAGTCAGGTCAAACAGACGTTTGGCTTGAGCCTTTAATTGGCCCAATCGAGAAAGCAAAACTGGAGAGTCATAGCTGTCTCACTTTAATGAACGACATAGTGCATGCCACTTTAAAGGTATTTTCCTTCTTTCTCTTCTTTATTTTGTAAAAAATTTCTATCTTTGGGATTTGTATTTCCCTTCCTTTTTTTAGGCCAATCTTATCAGCACTGAGCTGATGAACAGAATCTCCTTCTTGGAGAAGGCAACACGTGATTCAGAGAAGGTTGCACGTGATTCTCAGTTGGAAGCAACCAATTGGAAGGAACAATTTGAGAGTGCACAAATTGACATGGAAGATTTACTAGAGAGCAGGAGTACCTTAGAGTAGCAGGTGCGGGCTTTAACTTCAGAGTTCGCGGTTATAAGAGGTTTCTCAAGTCAAGCAGAAAAAGAAAAAGAACGTCTCGAATCCTCCTTCTCAAAGCAATTATCTACAGCTAGTGAAGAGAACAGAGAGTTGAAGATCCTTTTGAGAAAAAAAGAAGTTTATGTTGGGGAGCTCGTGCAAAGCTTAACTCAAGCACAAGAAGATCGAGATCTTCTGATAAGGTGCGTTCTTTAGAAAGCTCCCATGCCTCTTTTCAAACTTCTCTGAACTCTGCCTTGACTGAAAATGAGGAGCTCAGAATGAGATTGCTGATTGGGAAAGGGATTATGAGACCCTTGAAGAGAAATCTGCTATTGAGGTTAGTTGGGCGTTTCTAAACTCGCGCCGCGATACCCTGATTGAGGATGGCTAAGAAAATTTCAATTTAGAGTCTGAGTTGGCTAAGGTTAATGAAACCATTAAGAAGGCTCAACAAACTCAAGATTTTCCTTCTCCTATAGCTGAAACTTCCGTGAATGTTGAAGTTGATACGGGTATCACAACTCTTCCAAGCCCTATCGAGCATGATGCTGCGAGTCAAGATCAACCCGCAACCGTTGATGCTCCTGTCCAAGTTGAGCCTGTTGTCGTTGATGCACCTTCTTCAGTTCCCTCATCTTCTTAGTGAAAAATTTACATTGTCTTGAATTCCTTTTTTTTTGCAGGTACCACTTTGGAAAGTTATGTTAAAAACTTTGGTTTCATTTGAAGGTTTATTTTGGAAAATTGTAATCAAACTCTTAGCTTCTCTTGAGGGTTGGTTTTGAAAATATAAGTCCCCAAGCCTTTTATGGGGCAATCTGTATAAACAATTTCGTAGTGTTATTATTAGGTTCTACTTAGTCTTAAGTATTTAAGAAGTTTTTATGTTATTATCTTAAACTTCTGTTTGTTTTATTCTTGCCTTTATTCTTAAGGACTTATAGAATAGTTTGCATTTTTATTCTTCGAAAAATGCTTCTGTTAATCTCATGACTAAATAATTTAAAATGAGTTTTATAAAAGAGGGCCCTTTTATATTTCGACACTAACTGAAGAAGACGTCTCGACTTCATAATGGTGTTATCATACGATAAAAGAAATAGGAACACACATGTTTCTTTTGAAATAACATTGATAAGTTTTTAATTGAACTTTGTCTAGTTTTGAATAATAGTTTATATTTGAATTACATCTATAACTTTCTCATAACTATTTTTTCTTGTAACAGATTTTTAGGAAAAAATAATAAACAAGATGTTTTTCTTTATAACCTATTTCAGGACAATAAACACAAGGTTTTTTCTTTATAACCTGCTTTAGTACATAGCTTTTACCCTAACTACAGTAAGGTTTCCTATAGCCTTGGCTTATGACTTCGTGTATCTTTTACTCCGCACTTGACTTGTTCAGGTTTGATTCTTTGTACATGCTTCTGTATATTATGTAGTCCCCCAATAGTTTGAGTGTTGAAGTATGAAGCCTCGAGCACTTGATTGTTTCCCTCATTTGGTCCTTTTCCTGAAAAGGAAAAACATAAGGGACTCGGAGGTGCGATAATAGATGAAGACTGCTTAACTCGTTTGAATTTCTATCAGAATAATTGTAACCCTAGGCTAGGAATTTTAGGTTGTTCTGTGTGCCTTACAGGTCGTGACTCATCATTTAGTACGGGCTAGCTTTTTGCCGATCATCTAAAATCGTTAGTAAAATTTTAACAATTCAAAAAAATTAAATGTAAAATGGAGATACCTGACCGTGGGTATTCCTTAGAAGTAATATCTCTTCAGATGGACATCATTCCAATGTGAAGGTAGTATTTTTCCATCCATTGTTTCCAATTTATATTCTCCCTTTCCTGCAATATCACGAACTCTATAAAGTCCTTCCCAAGTTGGACTTAATTTACCCGCGTTGGCGGCCTTTGTAGATTGAAAAACCTTTTTAAGTATGAAGTCCCTAACTTTGAAGAATCTGAGGCGTGCTTTCCTGTTGTAATATCGTACTATGACTTGTTTTTGTGCTGACATTCTTATTAATGCATCTTCTCTCCTCCCTTCAAGTAAATCTAGATTGACCCGCATCTCCTCATCATTAGATTCTTGTGTTGCTTGTGTGAACCGTGTGCTTGGTTCTCCTATCTCAACTGGAATTAAAGCCTCAGCTCTATAAACTAATGAAAACAGTGTTTCTCCTGTGCTTGTTTTTGCAGTTGTACGATATGCCCATAAAACTCCGGGTAACACTTCAAGCCAGTTACCCTTTGATTCCTCTAATCGCTTCTTTAAATTATTGATAATAACCTTGTTTGTTCATTCTGCTTGCCCATTACCTACCGGCTGATAAGGTATGGACGTAATCCTTTTAATTTGCCAACTTTGAAATTTTTTTGTGATTTGAGCTCCTATAAACTGAGGGTCATTATCATATACAATCTCTTTCAGTACACCGAATCGACATATGATATTTTGCTAAATAAAATCTTTGACTTCTTTTTCTCGTACCTGTTTCAAGGCTCCTTCCTCTACCCATTTAGTAAAATAATCAGTAAGTACGAGCATAAATTTTACTTGTCCTTTTGCTTGTGGTAATGAACCCACGATATCCATTTCCCATTTCATAAATGGCCATGGTGCGATGATCGGATGTAATAATTTGCGGGTCTATGTATGTTGTTCCCGTACCTTTGACATTTATCACATTTGGCCACGAAACGTTCTGCTTCTTCTTCTATTTTTGGCCAGTAATAACCTGCCCTGATTAACATTCTTACCAACGATCTTCCTCCGGCGTGATTTTCACAATGCCCCTCGTGTATTTCTCTCATTACATACTCCATTTGAGAAGGTCCGAGGTATCTAGCTAAGGGACCACTGAACATTTTACGATATAAGTTGCCTTGGTTTAAGCAGTAGCGAGCAGCCTTGTTTCGATTTGCATGAGCTTTTTTCTTGTCATCAGGGATGGTTCCATACTGCAAAAAAGCAACAATCTCGTTCCTCCAATCCCACGTTAAATTATTAAAATTTACCTCATTTTTATCAGGGTCGAGAGCTGAATGAAATAAATGAATAACCGAAGCGTTTGTATCACTTGCCATGTTAGCCGCATATGCGAGATTAGCTAAAGCATCTGCTTCAAGATTTTTATCCCTTGGTATTTGTGTAACTTTTCAGGTTTGAAATTGCTTTATTGACTCCCGCACCTTTTCTAAATATTGCTGCATCCTTGTTTCCCTTCGGTAATTGTGACTTTGGAAATTTTGTTAGCTGCAGTATATGATATACCATTGATGTGTTCACCCCCACTTATAATGTTGGCAGTTTTTTTTAGGGGAAGGTGGTTTTGGAGGCTCCTATATGTTCTTCATGTAAGCTTGCTTGCCTTTCTCACTGAACAACTCAGTAAGATATCCTTGTTTTAATAAGTGATCACCTTTGCTCTGTAAAAATCTGCAATCTGCTATTTTATGTATGTGGTCGTTATGAAACTCGCACCAATGATTAGGATTGCGCCTATTTGGATTTGATCTTATCTCATTTGGCCATCGAACCTTATCTCCCACGCTTCTCAAAACAGCTACGAGCTTGGAGGTATTGACATTGAAGTTGTAACCACCGATTATCATCTCGTGACTCATGGGTGTTTCGCTCGTTCCTAAATCTTGATGAAGAACCTGATTCTCTATTTCTATATTTATAATTGTACCTTTAGTGATCTTGCTTTGACCGTGAGTCCTTTCTCGCAGGTCCCATATAAGGCGCGTAACTATTTTTACCGGGTCTTTTTTCGGACTCTGCACGTCTCGAACTTACCTTTTCTTCTTTTTGAAATTGTGGAACTGTATCTTCCTCGATACTCAGCTTCGTGCTATACCTGTTATAAACATCATTCCATGTTGTAGTGGGGAATTCTCGAAGGCTTTCCTTGAGTTTCCTCGTAGCTTCCTGTGACGACTCGACCCATCGTCTCATGAGTTACCGCTCTGTTTTTCCCATTTTCTGCTTCTTTATGCTTATCGAGTTAGTTTGGAGAGGTTTTGGTAGGAAATGAGACACTTAGTCTCTTTAAGGAAGACTTAGTTTGGAAAAGTCAACCGGATGTTGACTTATACTTTAGAGGGCTCAGATGTGATTTCCTATGATTCGGTTAGCTTCAAGGGATGATTTGTGACTTGGGAGTGTGATTAGAAGTGGTTTTGGAGGCCCAGTGTAGAATTAAGCTTGAATTGGCAAAGTTAGTATTTTGGCGAATTTCGGCTGGTAGGTGAGATTTTGATCTGCGGGTCGAAATGAAATTTCGAGAGTTGATGTAGCTTTGTTATGTGATTTGGGATGTGTGTGTAAAATTTCAGGTCATTCAGAGGTGATTTGGTTAGGTTTTTGATCAAATGCGTATATCGAAAGTTTTAGAAGAACTTAGGATTGAATTCGATGTAATTTGATGGTCGTGGTATTGTTTGAGGTGTTTTGACGATTGGAACAAGTTTGAATGATGTTTTAGGATGGATTGGTATTTTTGTTTGAGGTCCCGAGAGCCTCGGAGTGATTTGGAATGGCTAATGGGAAGATTTTTGGACTTAAGAGAAATCAGAAAAATTTGCTGCTTTTGGTATTTCCGCACTTGCGGAATGGGGACCGCAGGTGAGGTGTCGCAGGTGCAAAGAGGAGGCTGCAGGTGCGTGTTTTTGGTCCGGGCAGCATTTTTCGCAGAAGCGGACGAGGAGCCGCATCTGCGAAGCCGCAAATGCGGAAATTGTGTCGCAAAAGCGGAAGGGCAGAGGAAAGGCAGGAACCGCAGGTGCGGTATAGGAACCGTATCTGCGGAGTCGCAGATGCGACCACTGGAGCCGCAGATGCAGATTTTTGAATTTTAATGGATTCCACAGATGCGGAAGATTTACCGCAGGAGCGGTATAGCAGGAGCGGATTTGGAGCCGCGGATGCAGTTATGACTGGGCAGAGGTATTTAAGTTCTTCTTTGGGAATTTTGAAGGGTTTTTCATTTCTAACTTCGGACTTGGTTAACTGGGGGCAATTTTGAAGAGGGATTTCAAGGAGCTTTGATAAGGTATGGATTTTTGGATCCAAAACACGATTCTATGGTGCTATTTCATGGATTAGGACCGAAAACTTAAGAAATTAATGGACAAAAATGGTGGTTTAGGGCTTGAACTTAAGAGAGCAAAAAATTGGGATTTGAGGGGTCATTTGGACTCTGATTTTGGTATTTTTTATATGTATAAACTTGGGAGGAGATAAGGAGTCCATTGATGAGAAAATTTCTGAGTTTCGAGATGTGGGCCCGGGGCTCGGGTTTTGCTAATTTTGGAATTTTTGATATTTTTCGATTGTTTTCGCTTGGGTTTTGTTCCCTTAGGCTATTGTAACATATTCGTTGTGGTTTTGGTTTGATTCGACGCACGAGGAGGCCGATTTGAGAGGCAAGGGCACAACAAGCTAGAGTTTTGGCCAGCTTGAGGTGAGTAATAGATGTAAATGATGTCCTGAGGGTTTGAAATCTCAGATTTGCACATCGTAGTGCTATATTGAGGTGATACACGTGCTTGAAGATGAGCGCGGGGTCATTTACTATTGGGGATTGAGACTTGGTCCGCCCTGAGTGATGTTTCTACTGCGTATTTGATTGAGGCTTATTTTATATCATCATTATTTGGACTAATTGTCATGATTGGGCTTCACACCAACTATTTGAACCCTTCGGGGATTATTATCACTGTTTCTTCACTACTTTGGCATATTACTTGAACTCAGTCCCATTGTTTAACACTGTTTTACAAACTTAGACCTTTTTACTCGGATTTGAAACTTAATTGATATTTCTAACGATATTTTGGGTTGAGAACCAATATTTTATTATTGCTCGAGAGGCTTATGTGATTCTGGACTGAGTATGGGACCGGGTTGCGCGCCGCAGCAATATTATATTGATATTGATATGAGGCCGAGGGCCTAGTTGATGCCAGGAGATGGCTTGATATTATGCTTGGGCCATAAGGGGTCCCTCCCGGAGTCTGCACATCCCTAGTGAGCGCCGTCGACGATAAATAAATGTATCGGGCTACACGCCGCAGTGGGTACTAGAGAGTACCATATTATGTGTTGATTTTATTTCTATATCTGTCACTTAATTGCTCATTTGTTGTAGCATTTCTACATTTCGACTTCATTGTTTTACTGATTTTATTCCATTTGTTTTAAACAGCCGAATTATAGATTACTTTCTGCTCTTCTATGATTTCTTATTCTCAGCAATTATTAATGTTTAGTACTCACTGGGTCAGAGTACTCACATTACTCCTTGCACCTTGCATGCAGATCCAGGTGTATCTGTGGCTAAGTGAGGATTTTTCTGCTGAGCAACACATACCTGGGAACGTCGAGGTAGCTGCAATGGCGTCTACAGCCCTTATCTCTCCCTTTTATCTTTTATTTTATTTTTTGTTCCCTAGACTGCTATGCATTAGGTTGATAAACCTGTATTAGAGGCTCAGACTTGTGACACTGGATCCTTATGGGCTATGTAGTAGGTTTTCATTTGATATTCCGCATGTTAAACTCTTATTTCAGACTTCTAGTATTATGACTTGATAATTTTATCTATGTTAATTAATAATGAACTGTATAAGGAACCGGGTTAAGGTTGTTAATTGGTCGGGCTTGTCTAGCATTGTGTTGGGCGCCATCACGACTGGGGTTGGGGTCGTGACAAGTTGGTATTGGAGCCTAAGTTACTTGGTCTCGTAAGTCATGAGTCGGTTTAGTAGAGTCTCGCGAATCAGCACGGAGCCGTCTGTATTTATCCTCGAGAGGCTGCAGAACCTTTAGGAAAACTTCACATTCTTGAAATTCTTGTCGTGCGGCTTTGTTGAACTGAGAACCAAACTTCTATTATTCTATTCTCTCACAGATGGTAAGGACACGAGCTACCGGACATGGCGGACGACCATCAGTACCACCCACTGAGGCCACCAGAGGCCGTGGACGCAGTTGTGGTTGTGGCAGAGGCAGATCAGTCGGGGCACCACCCGCTGATCCACCAGTTGCCCCAGCTCAGGATCAGGCTCCAGCTGTGGACACTCCAACAACACCTGTTCTGGAACCAGCTGTGCCTATCATGATTCCGGGTCTTCAGTAGGCCTTGGCACAGATCTTATCAGTTTTCATTGGCCTGGCTCAGGCAGTTTCAGCCACCATAGCAGCAGCTACTTCACAGGTCTGGGGCAGCAATCAGATCCCCGCTGCTCGCACACCTAAGCAGGTAGTGCTGGGATTTCAGACATTGGGAGTACCTCCAGCTCAGCCGGTTGCACCAGTTTAGGACTATGTGGTTCTAGCTATGGCCGATGATGAGCAGCGTCGTCTCGAGAGATTCGGTAGGCTCCAACCTCCGACATTTAGTGGTGCTGAGGGTGACAATGCCCAGGGTTTTCTTGACAAGTGTCAGTGTATGCTTCGCACTGCAGGGATTTTGGAGTCGAGTGGTGTGGCTTTTACTACCTTCCAGTTCTCAGGGGCTGCATTTACCTGGTGGGAGGATTTTGAGAGGCATAGGCCTGTTGGTGCAGCGCCCCTTACATGGCAGCAATTCTCCGCTCTCTTCCTGGAGAAGTACTTACCGCAGTCCCACAGAGAGGAGTTGCGTAGAAAGTTTGAGTGGTTGACGCAGGGGGATATGACCGTGACCCAGTATAAGATGAGGTTTTCCCAGTTGGCCCGTCATGCTATTTGGATGATTTCATCTAATCGTGAGAGGATCAGGAGATTTGTGGATGGCCTTAACTACCATCTCCATATTCTGATAACTAGAGAGAGAGCATTGGGTGCTAAGTTTGAGGAGGTAATGGATATCGCTTGTGAGATCGAGTCAGTTCGACATTGAGAGCAAGAGGAGAGGGAGGCCAAAAGGCCTCGTGGATCGGGCAATTACAGTGGTGCTCCTTCGAGGGGCCAGTTCCACCATGGTAGAGGTCGTTCTTTCAGGCCTACTCAGTCGGCCCATTCAGAGTATTATAGGGAATATTCAGGCCGTGGTCATCATGGGTCTCAGCAGGGCCGTCTTCACTCAGCGCTCTCCCAGCTCAGAGTTTATCTCATGCCCCATCAACTCAGGGTTCTTCTGCGCCGGGTGCATCTGCTAGTCACCCTAGTGCGAGGGGTTCCCTTCAGTCCCCATCTCCAGCACCGAGTAGTTGTTATGAGTGTGGAGAGTTCGGGCGTATGAGGAGGCAGTGTCCTTAACTTCGTGGTGGTCAGTCTCAGCAGAGGGATCAACCCTCGACTTTTTCACCAGTTACTTCATCACCTGCCCAACCAGCTAGGGGTAAAGGTTAGGTAGCCAGGGGTCGCCCCAGAGGTGGAGGTCGATCAGGCGACGACCAGGCTCATTTTTATGCTATTACAAGCAGGACAAATGCCATTACTTCAGACGCTGTCATTAGAAGTATTGTTTCAGTCTGCCACAGAGATGCCTTTGTATTGTTTGATCCTGATTCCACCTATTCATATGTGTCTTCATATTTTGCTCATTTTGGGTACACCCCGGGAGTCTCTTTCTTTACCTATTCATGTGTCTACCTCGGTGAGTGATACTATTGTTGTGGACCATGTGTACCAGTCATGTGTTGTGATTATTGGGGGTCTTGAGACCTGAGTTAATATATTACTATTGAGCATAGTGGACTTTGATATTATTTTAGTCATGGATTGGTTATCTCCGTGTCGTACTATTCTAGACTGTCATGCTAAGATAGTCACTTTGGCTATGCCAGGTGTACCGCGGATCGAGTGGCGTGGTGTGACTGATTATGTTTCGAGTAGAGTGATATTTTTCTTGATGGCCCAACGTATGGTTGGGAAGGGTTGTCTGTCATATTTAGCTTTAGTGCGGGATGTTGGAACTGAAACTCCTAACATTTATTCTGTTCCAGTTGTGACGGATTTTCCTAATGTATTTCCTGCAGACCTGCCGGGCGTGCCACCGGATAGGGATATTGATTTTGGTATTGATCTGGTGCCGGGAACTCAACCCATCTCTATTCTACCATATCGTATGGCACCAGCGGAGTTGAAAGAACTGAAGGAGCAGCTTCAGGAACTCCTTGATAAGGGGTTCATTCGACTTAGTGTGTCATCTTGGGGTGCATCTGTTCTGTTTATAAAGAAGAAGGATGGCACACTGAGAATGTGCATCGATTATAGGTAATTGAATAAGGTAATAATTAAGAACAAGTATCCCCTACCTCGCGTTGATGATTTATTTGACCAGCTTCAAGGAGCGAGGGTGTTTTCCATGATTGATTTCTGTTTAGGTTATCATCAATTGAAGATCAGGGATTCAGATATTCATAAGATTGCTTTCAGGACTAGATATGGTCACTATGAGTTTCTTGTCATGTCTTTTGGGCTGACCAATGCTCCAGCAGCGTTCATGCATTTGATGAATGGCGCATTTCAGCCTTATCTGGATTCATTAGTTATGTTTTCATTAATGATATTCTGGTGTACTCGTGTAGTCAGGAGGAGCACGTGGAGCACTTGCGAGTGGTATTGAAGATATTTAGGGAGGAGAGGCTTTATGCAAAGTTCTCCAAGTGTGAGTTTTGGCTCAATTTAGTGGCTTTCTTGGGGCACGTGGTGTCCAGCGAGGGTATTCAGGTTGATCCAAAGAAGATAGAGGCGGTTAAGAGTTGGTCTAAACCGTCCTCAGCCATAGAGATTCGTAGCTTTCTTAGGTTGGCAGGCTATTATCGATGATTTGTTCAGGGATTCTCATCCATTGCATTGCCTTTGACCAAGTTAACTCAGAAGGGTGCTTTATTTGTATGGTCGGACGAGTGCGAGGAAAGATTTCAGAAGATCAAGACAGCTTTGACCAAAGCTCCAGTATTAGTTTTGCCATCAACTTCGAGTTCATATACTGTATATTGTAATGCTTCGCGAGTTGGGATTGGCTGTGTATTCATGCAGGAGGGTAGAGTTATTACTTATGCTTCTTGTCAGTTGAAGCCCCATGAGAAGAACTACATTGTTCATGATTTGGAGTTGGCGGCTATAGTTCATGCATTGAAGATTTGGAGGCACTACTTGTATAGTGTATCTTGTGAGGTATTCTCTGATCATCGCAGTCTTCAGCATTTGTTCAAGCAAAAGGATCTTAATTTGAGGCAGCGGAGATGGCTAGAGTTTCTTAAGGACTATGATATTACTATTCTGTATCATCCAGGGAAGGCCAATGTAGTGGCCGATGCTTTGAGCTGAAAGGCAGTGAGTATGGGATGCTTGGCATACATTCCAGTTGAGGAGAGGCCATTTGTAGTTGATGTTCAGGCCTTGGCCAATCGGTTTGTGAGACTAGATATTTCGGAGCTTAGTCGGGTGTTGGCTTATGTAGTTTCTCGATCTTTGTTGTATGATCGCATCAGAGAGTGCCAGTATGATGATCCGTATTTTCTTGTCCTCAAGGACAAGGTTTAGCATGGTGATGCCAGAGACGTGACCATTGGTGATGATGGTGTGTTGAGGATGCAGGGCCAGATTTGTGTGCCCAATGTGGATGGGCTTCGGGAGTTAATATTGAAGGAGGCCCATAGCTCGTGGTTTTCCATTCATCCGGGTGTCGCGAAGATGTATCAGGATCTTAGACATCACTATTAGTGGCAGAGAATGAAGAGAGATATTATAGAGTTTGTAGCTCGGTATCTCAATTGTCACCAGGTGAAATATGAGCATTAGAGACCGAGTGGCTTGCATCAGCATATGGTTATTCCTGAGTGGAAGTGGGAGAGGATCACTATGGATTTTGTTACCGGACTCCCTCGGACTTTGAAGAAATTTGATGCTATTTGGGTGATTGTAGACAAGCTGACCAAGTCCGCGCACTTTATTTATGTTTGTACTACTTGTTCTTCTAAGCGGATGATAGAGATTTATAATCAGGAGATTGTTCGGTTGCATGGTGTCCCAGTTTCTATCATATCAGATCGTGGCACTCAGTTTACCTCTTAGTTTTGGCAGACGGTTCAGCAAAAGTTAGGTACTCAGGTGCAGTTGAGCACAACCTTTCACTCTCAGACAGACGGGCAGTCCGAACGTACCATTTAGATATTAGAGGATATGTTATGCGCCTATATTATTGACTTTTGAGGGTCATGGGATTGGTTTCTATCGCTTGCAGAGTTTGCCTACAACAACAACTACTAGTCGAGCATTCAGATGGCTCCGTATGAGGCTTTGTATGGGAGGCGGTGTAGATCTCCAGTTGGTTGGTTCGAGCCCGATGAGGCTAGGTTATTGGGGACAGATTTGGTCTAGGATGCATTAAAGAAGGTGAAGGTGATTCAGGAGAGACTCTATACAGCACAGTCGAGGTAGAAGAGCTCTGCGGACAGGAAGGTTCGAGATGTATCCTACATGGTTGGTGAGAAGGTCCTATTGAAGGTTTTACCTACAAAGGGTGGTTCATTGGGCCTTTTGAGGTACTTTGGAGGATTGGGGAGGTGGCCTATGAGCTTGCCTTGCCACCCAGCTTGTCGAGCGTGCATCCAGTTTTTCATGTTTCTATGCTCCAAAAAATGTATTGGAGACCCGTCCCATGTTTCGGATTTCAGTACGGTTCATTTGGAGGGGGATTTGACTTATAATATAGAGCTAGCAACCATTTTGGAGCATCAGGTTTGGAAATTGAGATCAAAGGATGTAGCTTCGGTGAAGGTGCAGTGGAGAGGTCGACCCATAGAGGAGGCTACCTGGGAGACCGAGCGGGAGATGCGGAGCAGATACCCTCACCTATTTAAGGCTTCAACTATGTTTCTTGACTCGCTCGAGGACGAGCGTTTGTTTAAGTTGGGGAGGATGTGACGACTCGACTCGTTGTCTCATGAGTTACCACTCCGTTTTCCCCATTTTTTGCTTCTTTATGCTTCATTATCTGTGTCTTGAGTGATCGAGTTGGTTTGGAGTGGTTTTGGTAGGAAATGAGACACTTAGCCTCTTTAAGGAAGGCTTAGTTTGGAAAAGTCAACCGGATGTTGACTTATGCGTTAGAGGGCTGGGATGTGATTTCCGATGATTCGATTAGCTTCGGGGGATGATTTGTAACTTGGGAATGGGATCGGAAGTGGTTTTAGAGGCCCGATGTAGAATTAGGCTTGAATTGGCGAAGTTAGTATTTTGGCGAATTCTGGTTGGTAGGTGAGATTTTGATTTGAGGGTCAGAATGAAATTCCGAGAGTTACTGTAGCTTTGTTATGTGATTTGGGATGTGTGCGTAAACTTTTAGGTCATTCGGAGGTGATTTGGTTGACTTTTTGATCAAATGCGTGTTTTGGAAGTTTTAGAATAACTTAGGCTTGAATTCGACGTAATTTGATGGTCGTGTTGTTGTTTAAGGTGTTTTGACAATTGCAACAAGTTTGAATGATGTTTTAGGATGCATTAGTGTTTTTGGCTGAGGTCCCGGGGGCCTCGGGGTGATTTCATATGGCCAACGGGAAGATTTTTGGACTTAAGAGAAATCAGAAAAATTTGCTGCTTCTGTTATTTTCGCAACTGCGGAATGGGGACCGTAGGTGCGGTGTCGCAGGTGCGAAGAGGAGGCCGCAGGTGTGTGTTTTTGGTCTGGGCAGCAGTTTCCGCAGAAGCGGACGAGGAGCCGCATATGTGAAGCTGCAGAAGCAGAAATTGTGTCGCAAAAACGAAAAGGCAGAGGAAAGGTAGAAACCGCAGGTGCGGTATGGGAACCGCATCTACGGAGTCACAGATGCGACCACTGGAGCCGTAGATGTGGATTTTGGAATTTTAAAGGATTCCGCAGATGCGGAAGATTTACCGCAGGAGTGGTACCGCAGAAGCGGATTTGGAACCGCAGATGCAGTTATGACTGGGTAGAGGTATTTAAGTTCTTCTTCGCGAATTTTGAAGGGTTTTTCATCTCTAACTTCGGACTTGGTGAATTGTGGGCGATTTTGAAGAGGGATTTCAAGGAGCTTCGATAAGGTATGGATTTTTGGACCCAAAACATGTGCTATTTCATGGATTAGGACCGAAAACTTAAGAAATTAATGGACAAAAATGGTGGTTTAGGGCTTGAAGTTAAGAGAGCAAAAAAATTAGGATTTGAGGGGTCATTTGGATTCCGATTTTGGTATTTTTTATATGTATAAACTTGGGGGGAGATAAGGATTCCATTAATGTGAAAATTTCTGAGTTTCGAGAAGTTAGCCCGGGGCTCAGGTTTTGCAAATTTCGGGATTTTTGATATTTTTCGATTGTTTTTGCTTGGGTTTCGTTCCCTTAGGCTATTGTAACATATTCGTTGTGATTTTGGTTAGATTTGACGCACGAGGAGGCCGATTTGAGAGGCATGGGTACAATGAGCTAGAGTTTTGGACGGCTTGAGGTGAGTAATAGATATAAATGATGTCCTAAGGGTTTGAAACCCCGAATTTGCACATCTTAGTGCTATATTATGGCGAGACGCGTGCTTGATGATTAGCACGGGGTCATTTACTATTGGGGATTGGGACTTGGTCCATCCTGATGATGTTTCTATCGCATATTTTATTGAGGCTTATTTGATATTATCATTATTTGGACGAATTGTCATAATTGGGCTTCGCGCCAACTATTTGAATCCTTCAGGGATTGTTATCACTGTTTCTTCACTACTTTGGCATATTACTTGAACTCAGTCCCATTGTTTAACACTATTTTACAAACTTAGCCATTTTTACTCGGATTTGAAACTTAATTGATATTTCTAACGATGTTTTGAGCTGAGAACCACTATTTTATTATTGCCTAAGAGGCTTATGTGATTCTGGACTGAGTATGGGATCGGGCTGCACATCGCAACAGTATTATATTGATATTGATATGAGGCCGAGGGCCTAATCGATGCCATGAGATGGCTTGATATGGCGCTTGGGCCATAAGGGGCCCCTCCCGGAGTCTGCACACCCCAGTGAGCGCCGTCAACAATAAATAAATGGATCGGGCTGCACGCCGCAACGGGTACTAGAGGATACCATATTATGCGTTGATCTTCTTTCTATATTTGTCACTTAATTGCTCATTTGCTATAATATTTCTGCATTTCAACTTCATTGTTTTACTGATTTTATTCCATTTGTTTTACACTGCCGAATTATAGATTACTCTTTGATTTTCTATGATTTCTTATTCTCAGCCATTATTTATATTTATTACTCACCGGGTCTGAGTACTCACATTACTCCTTGCACCTTGCGTGCAGATCTAGGTGTATCTGAGGCCGAGTGAGGATTTTTCTGCTGAGCAGCACATATCCGGGAGCATCGAGGTAGCTGCAATGGCATCTGCAGCCTTGATCTCTCCCTTCTATCTTTTATTTTATTTCTTATTCCCTAGGCTACTATGCATTAGGTAGATAAACCTGTATTAGAGGCTCAGACTTGTGACACCAGATCCTTTTGGGCTATGTAGTTGGTTTTCATTTGATATTCCGCATGTTAAACTCTTATTTCAGACTTCTAGTATTATGACTTGGTAGTTTTATCTATGTTAATTAATAATGAACTGTATAAGGAATTGGGTTAAGGTCGTTAATTGGTCGGGCTTGCCTAGCATTGTGTTGGGCGTCATCACGATCGGGGTTGGGGTCGTGACACTTTCGAGCTTTTTTCATTCAAATTACTTGTGAAAGCTATAGTTGCCCAGTTGTCTGGTACACGTGATAATGTCATTCTTTCACGTTGAAATCTGTCCACGAATTCCCTAAGTAGTTCTGAGTCCTCTTGCTTGATTTTGAAAATATCCTCTATTCTTTTCTCTAGTTTTTGAGCTCCCGAGTGTGCTTTGATGAATGAATTTGCAAGCTCAATAAAAGAATTTATAGAATTTTGGATAAAAGAGAATACCATGTTAGCGCTCCTTTGTTGAGTGTTTCGCCAAATTTTTTGACTAATACTGATTCAATCTCCTACTTAGTCAAATCATTGCCTTTTACGCCCGTTATGAATGCAGTCATGTGGTCTCATGGATCTGACGTTCCATCATATTTTGGAATATCAGGCATTTTGAACTTTTTTGGAATTGGAAGTGGAGCAGCAATCGGCTTCTAGGGTTATTGCGAATATTTATCCATATCTACCCCTTTGATTATGGGTGGCACCCCGGGTATCTGTTCTATACGCTCACTTTGCTCCTTGAGCTGTTTCTGGAAGGTTAGTAGTAAATTTTATGAATTAGAATTAAATACATTACCTGGTTCTCTCTCCTGTGATTCGCTGGGAGTTCTTCCACCGCCTGAGTTAACAAGCTCAGAACGAGGGTTTTCCAAAGTATTGTTATTTGAAGTAGGTGTGGATGTTGCAACAGGCAACTGATTAACAAGTGTCTCAACAACTTTATTGACCTGAGCAACAATTAATTTCTGCAAGGCCTCATCAACGGTTTCAACGTTTTGAAATTGAACATGCTCGTTTATTTGAGACCCATCAGGAGTACCCTTATGAGACTGTCGTGGTGAGCCGCGTGGAGTAGGAACTTGAGCATTAATATTCCGTGGATCTCTCTGATTTTGCTGATCCATTTGGTTTCCTTGGATGTTATCATTATTGTTCGACATAGTTGATCCAACAAGAAAAGTTAGGCGAAGAGAAAATAAATTATCAGATTCTCGGTAACGGAACCAATTTGTTTAACCAAAAAAAAAATTTAAGTCAACGCTAGTATTTAGAAGAACTTGGGTTACTGATAATCAAGAAAAATGAATAAAATGAAGTAATTCTGCATAGCAAGATGGTAATCAAGAGAAACAAATAAATCAGTGTATTTTTCAAGGTGTCCTCCTACAATTGATATCTCCCTTTTATAGCTGTGAAGATATGTGTTTTGCTCCTCTCATGATTAGGCTATTATGAGCAATAAAAGACATTGAATGCTACGTTACACAATCATTACAGATTCTCTAACGTTTTTGATATTTAATGATCATTAAATATCATATCCGTTGTCTCCTATGCTGCCAGATTCATCCTCTTTGGTTTTTGGACTTAATGTAGCACGAGCATTGAATATTTTGAATACCCGCTCGTGCTTCTTCACGTGCCTCTGCTCGTAACTATCGCCGACAGTGCCTCTTTGCTCGTACCTTTACTCGTAACAAGTGATGCCCGTGGCTCTTTGCTGATTATCGTCTTTTGACCAGTTTCCACGTTGTGACACGTCACCTCTCGATAACTTCATTACATACGTCCCATTTTTCCCAATACAATTGCTTAGTTTAGAATCAGTGGCCACTAAAAAGGCATCTGATAACAAACAAGACAGGTGCAGTTACAGTTACTTTCGCTGCTGCATATATATATATATATATATATAGATAAAACCACAAGTATTCTTTCTCTTATTTTTTTTGGCCATTCTTACCCTTTTTCTTTTTACCTATTCTTTTCATTGCTGTGATATATGTTAGAAGATCCACAAGTTGCCTCTTTAGTTCCCAAAGATGCTACTCCTTTAATGGAATTGTACCAGATTTTAGATGCACTTTCTTTGAGAGGGAATTTAAAAAGTAGTAGGAAAAGAAAAGAAGAAAAATGAAAGAAAAATGTTTGAAAAGGAAAAACAAAATACTTCGATGGACAGACACCACAACTTTAGATGTTATTTATTCTTCTTTTTTCTTTTTGTTTTTAATTGCCTTGCATTTCATTTCAAGTTCTTATTTGAATAGAAGATTTTTTATATTTTACTATTTCATGAAAGAATCAAATAAAGAAGTGAAAGGCAACAAGGTGCGCATACGCAAACACACATATTTATGAAAGTGAAATTTTTTCTAATGAATTCCTTTTTTTTTTTCTCCATTTCATAAAGAAATCATATTATGAAAAATGTTGTCCATCTAACCTCTAACTCTAATAAAAATATTTAAGTTTGTGATTATTCAAGATATTTAAAATTTAGTTTTTTAATGTATACATTAAAATTTTATCTCTTTTATGTTGATTAAATTTATAATTGTTTTTGAATTAAATGTATTTTCCGCGAGGTTAAACTCATACATCTATGTCGCCTAACAAACGGTTAGGATATAGTATACAAAGTTATTTAGTCAACTTCAATAATATTTGAAGTAACTCAATCTGGTATCTTTCAGTGGAGTATTATGATGTCTTCTTCACCAAGTTAACTATATAAAAATTTATTATATTCATGAACTTGAATCTTTTTCCTTTAATTTTATTTTATAACTCAAATATATTTGTAAATTATATTAATGTGGTTTTAAAAAAAAAATATTATATTAATTGATATAGGACACACTATTTTTTTAAATTATTATTATTTTTTTTAAAAATATCGAACAATGAAAGTATTAAAATATGGACAAGAATAATTTTAGTTACACTTGTGTTTTGTGGAGAAGATAAATAAAGCACATGATCATACAATCTTAGATAATAGACTGTCGATGTTGCTACATAATTTCTCACATGAACAATTATATGTTAAATTTTTAAGAGGGATATTAATGTCAACAACAAGAATTTGTTGTTTCTTGTTATGAATAATTGACTATACATTATATTAAAAGTATGAAGACTTTTAGAGAAATGTCGTTCGCCTTTTTACCCTTAAAAAATATATTTTATATTGGACAAAATTATAATTTAAACTAATTTCATACTATTTAGAATTTTAAAATCAACTAAAATCTTAGTTTATAAGTATTCCCTTATTTGAACTAGAAAAAAGGTACTAATACTAGGATATTAAATCAACTAATTAATAAAATAACTATAATACATTGTGTAAATTATTTAATTACTTGAATTAATAAAACTAAATTATAATACATTCCATAAATGAAGGAACTTTAGATTTTTTTTTTATGAAATATGAAATTCCATTACCATAAAACCTAATTGGACTATAGCACCGTACAAACAAACCCAAACCTAGCAAGCGAGATTTATTTCCAGATAGTGAAATTCAATTAGTTCTTGTTCTAATTTTATTTCTTTTTTTGCATGCATTGGGTTGATTTATTTTAATTTATCAGGTAATTGTGGGAGTATCTTAAATTATGTATGACTAGTTGTTGTTTGGTGAATGTCTATGAATTTAATGATGTACCAAAAGAGAACAACTAGACGAATATTACTGCAAGAGATACGGAAGCCTCGGTTATGCCAAGGTAACTTTGATATTTATTTATTTATTCATTCATTTTTTAGAGTTTTTTCGGTGAAGATTCATGTACTATTTAATCGTCTATTTCGTCTTGTGATTATAATTAATTTTTTAACTATTGTATTTGTGCTCTAAACTACTCATTGTTTGGTTACTGTGTTTAAAATGAGAAAATCAGAGAAGCAAACAAACTTTTGTTCAATAAATATATCTTAAAATAATTCCGAGCCCACTGAATTCACAATGTGTCATTAAGGAATTTAATTCCCTTACTGCTTCCCAAGGTTATGGATTAATTCCTTCCAGGATAGAATAGAATAACTATTCTGTGATAGCAGCACTACAAATCACAGAACTTTAGCGAACTCAACAAGCTGAGCAAATTACACTGACACTTATATTTATTTGAAAATTAATGCAACAACGTAGAAAAGAGGGGAGACATTTTCAGATTTTTCATATCCGAAAAATGAGGTCAACCCTTTAAATTTATAGATAAAGGAAGGATGATATGGAGAGGTACAATCCAAAAAGTACTTCTTCCATTTCTCATTCACATCCTTAAAAGAAAAAACACAATAATCCCCCAAATGAATGGGGAATGGACATATGTGAAAAAATATGCATGAAAATACAGTGTGATTCGCAAGTAAGGATTCATCGCATGTGGATAAGTAGGTTTCCCTTTGAACTTTCCGTAGTGAACTTATATCGGATATACTCAGTCAATTGGTAGACTTGATATCTTTGAACCGCTGAGCTTTGGTGTATACGTAGACAACCACAAGTCACACAATCAATCCTTAATCATCTTTGGTTCTCACAGTTGTGTTCATTTTAGCCATGAACACCGCCTGGTTTCATGAGTGCTTAGAGAATAGGTCTTTACTTTCATTCCCCTTAAAGCGGCTTACACTTCACACTCACATAGGTGATTTCTAAATATGTAATCCTATAGACACACTATCTGGTCATATCCTGCCAGACTTAGCAAATCAGTAAAAAGCTTTAAGCTTCATTGACTTATCAAAAAGCCTTAATGCTTTACCTTGATTTTTGAACATTGTCTCCATCACGAGAATGTGTTGAGTTATTTAAAAATGTTGAAAAGTCACTCAGAACATTGTTTGATCTATTTGAACCTAGCTTTTAGGATCTCCAGTCTGCTAGGTAGAGTTACCGCCACTATGACTTTTTCTAGGACTTAGCCCCATTCCCTTCGATGATCTTTCAACTGCCTCTCTATATAGGCCTTTTTTAAGTGGATCCAATATGTTATCTCTTGACTTTACATAGTCAATCATGATAACAACACTAGAGAGTAGTTGTCAAACGATATTGTGTCTCCGTCGAATGTGACGAGATTTTTCGTTACATATAATGCTCCCTACCCTGCCTATTGCCGCTTAATTATCGCAATGTATACATATAGGTGTAAAGGTTTGGTATAAAATAGAATATCTTTCAAGAAATTTCGGAGCCATTCAGCTTCTTCACCGGCCTTGTCTAAGGCTATAAACTCAGCCTCCACTGTAGAACAGTCAATGCACATATGTTTGGACGAGTTTCAAGACATCGCTCCTTCATTGACTATTTAGAATTAGTTGAACCATTGATCTAATTTTCATCACTATACCCATCTATTATCACAAGATACTTTTTTTAAGCAATCGGGAAATAGATATATTAGCAATTAAGGAGGGTTTAGTATATTTTTTGCATACTTGGTGCATCTAAGGACACTTTGGTTACCTAGGCTTGCTAGAGTATTACAAGCATCAAAAGATAGAAGTTTAACAAAAATACAATGTTCTAGTAGTTCCTTTTCCACAAAACATTGTATAGAAGGTGGAGCTTCAACAAAAGTCTTCTTGTCTTCCAATTGATCCTTAGCCTTTCTTGCCATGTGATGAGCTGCATTATTCCCTTGCCTGAATGTGTGCTGGAGAATTATCTCCTTCTACTGATGCATTAACCACCTGCATTCATTAACAATATCATTATATAGTCTATTTCCCTATAGGATGGATTGGATAACCTCCACAAAATCTGACTCGATTACAAGCGGGTATAATCTCCATTCCTTAGCTATTTTGAGTCCCTCTATTAAAGTCTTTAGCTCCGCTTCTAGTGATCCACCCGCATATGATGGTTTACCAAATTCCACAATCTAGTGTCCTTTGGCATCTCTGAAAATACCTCATATTCCACGTTTTGTGTAACAATTTCAAAACTAGCATCAATATTAAGCTTAGTCCATTCTTTTGGTGGTTTGTGCCATGCAATATTAATGTGGATTCTTGGAGGAGTGAACAAGAATTTTTCAGTGAAGAGTTTATATTCAATAGACTTTTGAATAATAAAATACCCATTGATTGGGGGGTCGTGTTATTTTGATTGTTGTTGTTTCTATTTATCCAAGAGTATCATATAAATAAAGTAAAGAAGAGGGCACAATTCATAAAATTATTCCTAATTGGGTAGTTGAAAGACTTTATTTGGTTTAGCCATTGATCAACTGATACTTTGTAGTAGTGGTGCCACCCAACCTTATCCCAAAAAGGTTTGATTACCTTGCAGCTAAAGAAAATGTGGAGTATAGATTCTTTTTCGTTATTTCTGCATATCAGACATATTGGATCTATGTTAAAACCAACTCTTGCCAGATGTTGTCTGCAGAGAATCCTATTATGGAGACATTGCCACAAAAAGAATTTTATTTTGTTGGGAAAATTAAGATTTCAAATCCATTGGAACTCTAGAAGGTTGTTCTTTGGAGGCTCTAGTAAGTTAAAGCAAGATTTGGTTGTGAAAAAGCCTTTAGTAGTTAATGACCATATAGGAATGTCACTTCTTTGGCCCTTTAGTTGAATTCTAACCTTGCTAATAATTTTCTTAATGTTGTTCGGAATCATAAGGGAAAGTTTATCAAAGTCCCAACTTTTCCCATTGAATAAGTCGTTTATTTTTAAAGATTGATCATTTTTTTGGAGTGGTCCACTTCCTACACTTGGGATCCACTTGGTTTCCCATATATTCATGTTAGAGAGGATGTGGGAGGACTTAGTAATTCCTTTAGAGAATGACTCCCAACCCTTTTTAACGCTCTTCCAAATAAGAGAATTTTTATTAGCATTACTAGAAGCATAGGAAGAGATTATTAGAGTAGCCCAAGGAGAGATATGATTGCTGAGCATTCTCCACACTATACTTGTATAAATTCTTTGAATTAAAACTATGGATACCTAGACTACCATTTGCTTTTGATTGGAAAATGGTGGACCAACTAATGAGGTGAATTTTTTTCTTCTGATTTGTAGATCCTGAGATGAAATCTCTTTGCACCTTGTCGGTTTTATTAAGAATCTTTTTTTAGCAGTAAGGTGTATTGCATATAGTGGTTTGGTATTAAATTTAAACAAGAATGTGAGAGTGTTGTTCTACCAGCTATATTAATGAATTTCATTTTCCAAGCAGCTATTTTGGATCTCATTTTATCATCAATGAATTGGTAGTCCCTTGGCCTAGGAAAATTATTTAAGATTGGAAAACCTAGTTTGGTACCAAATGACTCACTTTTGTAATACCTAATATGTGGGTAATATCTTTTATGATAGATTTAGGACAATTGTTTGAAAACATAATTTTTGATTTGGAAAGGTTAATTTTTTGTCCTAAAATAGTACTAAAATAGTCTAGACCTCCCTTGATGGTGCGACATGATATTTTTTATTGGCTTTGGCGATCAAAGTGAGATCATCTATGAAAAATAAGTGGGAAAAATTTGGACACTTCCTCCCCATAGTTATTGGATCCCAATTCCATATATCTACTTGATTGTTTATATATCTTGAAAGTATTTACAAACAAAGGATGAAGAAATAGGGAGAGATGGGGTTCCCTTGCGTAATTCTCCTAGTTGGCTCAAAAGAGTTTGTAATGGATACATTCACTAGGACAGCTATCGAGCTAGTTGAAATATAATTTAATAGAAGTTTTGAGAATTTTGGTGGAAATTTGAAGGACGGAAGGGTATGATGTATAAAGGACCACTTAAGACGATGAAAAGCCTTTTCCAAATTAATTTTGAGGATCATTTGACCTTGTTTTCCTTTTAATTTTTTAGGTTTGAAACTAGGTCTTGGATAATGACTTCATTATCAGAAGCACGTCTATTTTTCATGAAGATAGCTTGAAAGGGACTAATTAGGTCATCTAGGAATGGTTTCAGCCTATTTGCTAGAACCTTTGTGATTATTTTGTAAATGGTGTTTCAAAGTCCAATTGGCCTAAAATTCCTAATGTTGTTTGCATTTGGAATTTTGGGTATTAGGCAGAGATAGGTATTGTTAATAATAGGGAGGATTACTTGGGTGCTAAAAATGTCCTGACGAAACTTCACAACTGAAGGGCCTATGATACTTCAATATTTTTCATAAAAAAAGGGTGGAGTCCATCAGGTCCCGGGGCTTTAAAAGGCTTGAAAGAAAATATAGCTCTTTTAATTTCAATTTCTTGCAAGGGTCTATTTAATGCACAAAGGTTAACCTGGCCAATATTTGAACTATGGTTTAGAGGGTTTTTCCTACTAGTAATGGTATGAGAAGTGGTGAAAGCATTTTCAAAATAGTTTTTGACATAAGACATAATTAAAAGGGGGCCATTTATCCAATTTCTAGCATCATCCTTGAATAACTTTATTTTATTACGTCTCTTCCTATTTTTGGCACAAATGTGGAAAATTTTGGTGTTAACGTCACCCTCATTTAACCACATAACCCTAAATCTAATTTTCCAAAAATCTTCCTCTATTAACAGAAGATCATTGTAGTCTCTTTTTAAGTCCTTTTCAAGATTTTGTAAGAAAATGCTCGTAGCATAATTTTTTGAATTCTGTATACCATTTAGACAATCTAACAATTTACGCTTTTTCCCATAATATCACCAAACGTTCTAGCTTTCCAATCTCTTAAGCATTGAACAAAATTGTGACTAGTTCTAAGGAAGTCTAGGTCACACCAATTGTCTTTTAATAAAGACTGAAATTCCGGGTGTTTGCACCAAAACATTTCTAGTCTAAAGGGTTAAAGATCTAATTCTAGGTATTAGTTATACTAGGATAGGGTTGTGATCCGAGTAAGGTTTATGAAGATGAATTATATAACTTTTAGGGAATAAATCAATCCATTCATCATTTGCAAAATCTTTATCCAACCCTTCCATTATTAAACCCTTATTCTCATGCCTATGGTTAGACTATGTAAATTTTCATCACTTGAATCCAAGATCAATGAGTTTTCAACTATTAATCTTAGACCAAAGGAATTTGGCTCTAGAGTCATTGAGAGGCCTGCCTCCAAATTTATCATTAGTAGTAAAAACAATATTGAAATCCCTCCCACCATCTAAGAGCCTATATGATTTTTACTAATATTTTCTAGGTTTTCCCACATGGGATTTCTATTATAAAAATAAGTACTAGCATATATTGTACTAAAAAGTCAAAGTTTACGTATAGGGAGTACCTAAATCATTGCATGGATTTCTTGATTTCTACGGACAAAATTTTGGATAGTCTAGTAGCACAATTCCTCCAGCTTGGCCCTTAGATGGAATCTCTATCATTTCTGCAAAATCCGAAGTCATTGAGCGATTCCACATGGCTACCCATTCTAGTTTCTAGTAAGGCCGCCATGCATGGTCTATGAGTGTCGACCATTTCTCTAAAATTTCTTCTAAAATTTTTATTATTACCACCTCTTATATTCCATATAATGATATTAGTAGGTCAATTCATAGAAATATTATGGTTTTGGTTTGGTGGTTTCCCATTATGAGGAAGACGCCTGCTCAAATTTCACTGTTGTCATTATTAATCCATTCAGATGAGCACCATCGAGCCTTGATGAAAATCCTGAACGAGGCTCACGTTCGTAACAAAATCTCAGTAAACCATTTGGAAAAAGATAACTAACAAGATATTTGAGGTAAACAGAGTCGCTTTTTCTGATGATGAGTTGCTCGTGGAGGGTACTGAGCACAATAGAGCCCTTTATCTTACGGTGAAATACGAAGATTCCATGGTTACTCAGGTATTGGTCGACAATGGTTCTAGTGCAAATATTTTCCCTCTCTCCACTCTAAACAAGCTAAAAGTGGATGATGAAAGAGTTCACAAGGATAGTATTTATGTTCTGGGGTTTGACGGTGGAGGGAAAGATTCAGTTGGTGACATAGTGCTCGAGCTGACAATAGGACCAGTTAAATTTACCATGGAGTTCTAGGTGCTATATGTGGCTATTTCTTATAATCTGCTGCCGCTCGACCTTGGATTCATGCCGCTCATGGGGATTCAACTGACGAGAAAGATAAGAAATCACTCTATGTTCTTACATCAACACATACCCAATACCAACCCGATAAGAATCAAAATATACCGTATAAGTACTTGAAGCTGATCGCAAAACTAACACTGGAGATGTGGTCAAGGCGATATTAAGCTTCTGAAAGCTTGCCTCACACCCATCCGACCACCTGAAAGGAGCACCTTTTTGGGTCAATTTGGTCAAGGGTGATGCAATAGCTGAAAATCCCTGAACGAACCGATGGTAATAACCCACCAAACAAAGAAATCTACGAATCTCTATGGCCAAGGACGGTCTGGGTCAACTCTAGACCGCCTCTATCTTCTTCAGATCAACTTGAATACCCCCACTGGACATTACGTGCCCCAAGAACGCAACTGAACGGATGCAAAACTCACACTTGGAGAACTTGGCATAAAGCTTCTCCTCCCTCAACCACTGCAATACAACTCTTAAATGTAAGCATGGTCCTCTTGCCTGCACAAATACACCAGAATATTATCAATAAATACAATAACAAACGAGTCGAGATAAGGCCGAAATAGCTATTTATCAAATGCATGCATGCTGTTAGGGCATTGTTCAGCCTAAAAGACATCGCAAAGAACTCATAATGACCATATCAGGTCCTGAAAGGTGTCTTAAGAATGTCTGAGTCCCTATTCTTCTACTGGTGATACCGCGACCTGAGATCAATCTTAGAGAATACTCTCACTCTCCGTAACTGGTCAAATAAATCATCAATACGAGGAAAAGGATACTTGTTCTTTAATGTCACTTTGTTCAACTGCTTTTAGTCAATGCACATTCTCATAGTGCCATCCTTCTTCTTTATAAATACGCTAGGTGCACCCCGCGGTGACACACTAGGACAAATAATACCCTTATCAAGGAGTTCCTAAAGCTGCTCCTTCAATTCCTTTAACTCCGCCGGTGCTATACGATACGGTGGAATAGATATGGGCTGAGTGGCCGGCACCAAATCAATACCGAAGTCAATGTCCCTGTCTGGTGGCATGCCCGATAGTTCTGCAGGAAACACATCCGAAAAATCCCTCATCACCGGAACTGAATCAATGGTAGGAGTCTCTGCACTGACATCCCTCACAAAAGTCAAATAAGAAAGAAAACCTTTCCCAACCATTCGATAGGCCTTCAAAAATGAAATCACTCTACTAGGAACATGATCCGACGAACCTCGCCACTCAATTTGTGGCACCCCTGGCATAGACAACGTCACCGTTTTAGCGTGATAGGCCAGAATAGCATTACACAAAGACAACCAATCCATTCCAAATATCACATCAAAATCAACCATACTAAGTAATAATAGGTATACTAGGGTCTCCAAACCCCCAATAGTTACCACACAAGACCGATACACGTAATCCACAATAATCGTATTGCCCATAGGAGTAGATACATGAACAGATGAAACAAAAAACTCACAAGGAGTATCCAAATAATGAGAAAAATATGATGATACATAGGAAAAAGTGGAACCGGGATCAAATAACACAAAGGCATCCGTGTGGCAAACTGAGACAATACCCGTGTCACAGAATCTGAAGCAATAAGATCTGGTCTAGCTAGGAGTGCATAGAAACGGGTCTGACCACCACCTGATCAACCTCCCCCTTTAGGGCGACCCCAAGCTAACTATCCTCAACCCCAAGCTGACTGGGCGGGTGGTGAAGTAACTGGTGTTGAAGTTGATGGCTTACTCCTCTGCTGAGGCGGACCCTCATGACAACAAGGACACTGCCTCCATATATGCCCCAACTCCCCACACTCATAAAAACCCCTGGTGCTGGTGACGGGGACTGAAGGCAACCCCTAGCATCGGGATAACTGGTAGAAGAACTTGGCATGGAGGATCCATGAACTGGTGAAGCACGGGATGGACTCTAGGCTGGGAAGTTACTAAGTGATGAATGGTCCTGATGGGAACTATGAGTACCATGGCCCAATGATGCCTCGCTGTGAACTGGGCGAGCAGACTGAGCATGCCTGAATGGACGACCTATATCGTGCTGGAACTGACCCCCACGAGGAGCACCCCCAAAACTAGTGGATCCACGAGGCCTCTTGTCCTCCCTCTCCACTCTCTACTAATGGATAATCGACTCTATGTCTTGAGCAATTTCAATAACCTCCTCAAAAGAAGCACCAAACACCCTCTCTCTAGTCATAAGAATCTGTAGCTGATATGAGAGGCCATCAATGAACCCCATAATCTTCTCCCTGTCTGTAGGAACCAACCAGATAGTAGAGAACCTTATCTCATACTGCATCATGGTCATATTATGCTGATGCAACTGCTCGAACTGCCTGCACAGCTCCTTTCTGCGGCACTGCGGCACATATTTCTCCAAAAAGAGAACGGAGAACTGCTGCCAAGTAAGGAGAGCTGCATCAACAGTCCTACACCTCTCATAATCCTCCCACCAAGTAAAGGCAGCTCCAGAGAACTAAAAGGTAGTGAACGTGACCCTACTGGTCTCCATAATACCCGTTGTACGGAGAATCCTCTGACACTTGTCCAAGAAACCCTATGCATTGTCACGACCCTAGTTCACCAATTGTGAACACGTCATGACGGCACCTAGTCTTCGCGATAAGGTAAGCCTAACACATTGCGGAAGTAATAACAATTTGCAAAATTTATAATCAAACTAAATAACATGAGTAATGTATACAGTTGCCGCCTGGCACATATACTTTAATACCAATTACTGAAGTAATCTCCAAGACCCAGAAACCCACGGGCAACACAGGCTATGAAAAATCTTACACTACTCTAATCACCAGAATAGTCTAATACAAAGAAGGATCGAAATAACATCTAATAACTAGGGGT
>MU757573.1:568-36343 GCA_026770625.1 Nicotiana glauca | reverse complement strand
TCGGGAGAGATTTACGGTAATAAGAGTGCTCATGATCGGTAGAGAATACTTAAGCGAAATTATAGAAGACATAGCGGGAAGGATTCCAACAATTGGAAAAATCATAACTCTAGACCTCCTTAATCGTTTCTCTAACCCTCAATATCGTTAGTTGTTAATTTACTATTTTAATTTGTTAGTTAATTATTTAAACACAAGAATCTTAATATCTATAAGTTAGGAATTGTTCAAGCTTGTCTTCTTGGTGATAGTGAACAACTATAGCTAAACCTTAGTTCTTTGTGGGATTCAACTCCGGACTTGTAAACCGGATTATATTTGCAACGACTGCATTGTCCTTTTTATAAGGCATATGTGGGCGTGATCATGTATACCAAATACCATACCAAAATATTTCGGCACGATTCAATATTTCTTATTTTGGTTCGGTACGATTTCGATTTAAACCAAATCTATGTTATAAGGCTTCTGCCTATTCAAATTTGTAGCTTTTCGAGTTGAAAAAATACATTTCAAATTTTGAAAAAATATGTACACATTTCAACCTTATGTTGAAAAGACATGAAAATTTAATAATCCAACATGTTCTACATAGCCTCTTGCATTCAGGCTCCCACGCACCATCTATATATCGAATATCCTCAGGGTGACGTCAAGAGAGGCATTTCACTGTAATGTACAATAATTACAAGAGCTGGATATTAAGATATTAGATATCTACTACAACAGCTAAAAAACTAGTTATGCTTAGCAGCCATGTTTGAAGTACAAGACTTGGATATGTCCAATCAATAGAAACAGTCTCATGATGGATAATGGCAAGATTTGGATAGATTATCTATAACAACTAGCAAAGTAGCTCATGCTTAATTTTCACTCTTAAAGAAACAAGCACTCGGAGCTCGTCTGAAGAAAGCATGAGTCAAAACTCAAAAGGAACTGAAAAATAGAATATCTTCTGAACTTAGATTCCTCAAGCAAGAACTTATAAAAAGAAAAAAGAGAAATGTGAAAGTCAAAGTGAGAATCATGAATTACAAATCGCAGTATGGACAACTGATAGCAAGCTGGTCATGAGAATTTAAAAACAAAGAGCTTCATGGTTCAATCCACAACGCTGTACATATGCAAGGGAAGCAAAGAGAGAACAGAATGTGGTTCAAATTAATTCAAACAAATTTGGGGAGAGGGGATGAAGAAAACAGATAAGCTATTGGGCTAAAAAATAAAAATAAAAGTTGGGCTTGGACTAAACTATTTCGGTATTTTGGTATACCGAAATATCAAAAATCCAATACCGTATACCGATCCGAAATACCGAAATATCAAAATTTCTGTACCGAAATACCAAAAAAAAAAGAAACCCAAATATCAAAATTCGATTCGAAATTCGATTTTTCAAATTTTATGCCCACCCCTAGCTCCTATAGCCCAAGTGCTATAATCCTCACGGACAACTCAAATGCTGCACGGAAAATTCATGTGCGATAATATCAAATCAAGATCCGAACGGATAACTCACGTGCTATGGTATCAATATCTCTCCATCAGACCCAAGGCCTCACTCAGTCATCAACCTCCCTAGTCTCTCGGGCAAGAAATCATATAAATCATCCAAAACAGAGATAATAACACGTATCAACAAGGAATACAAAGAGATGGAGGTATGGTACACAAGTAAAATCATGACCGAGTAAACGACAACAAATAGCATCTAATTCAGCAAATACACGACCCCAACAGGTCCCAACAGTGATATCATATGGCCTAAGCATGACTTCTAACATAAACTTCAGCGAAATCTCCATGACACACAGGAAAACACGTAGTTAACAGTAAGCTATTCAATATTACGGACTTACGGGATGGACCAAGTCACAATTCTCTCGGTGCGCTCCCACACTCCCATCACCTAGAATGTGTGTCGCCTCCAAATAATCACACGATACCAAAATATGGGGTTTCATACCCTCAAGACCAGATTTATAACTGCTACTTACCTCAATCTGATTGAAACTCTACTCAAAGATGCCCTTGCCTCGCGAGTCGTCCTCCGAATGTCCCGAATCTAGCCACAAGCAGTAAAATACAATTAATATAGGTTAAAGGGATTAATTCCACAAGAAACCTACTAAATTAGAACAAAAAATCTGAAATTGGCTCAACTTGGCCCCCGGACCCACGTCTCGAAATCCGACAGAAGTCACAAAACCCGAAATCTCATTCATTCACGAGTCTAAGAATACTAAATTTATCAAAATCCGAAACCATTTGGTTATCCAACTGCCCAATATTCACTCTCCAATTCTCAAGCCCTAAACTCCCAAATTTCACTTTAAAATCTCACTAATTAGGTGTAAAATAAGTGGGGAAAGCCCATTATTGAAGATAAATAGGCACAAGGAACTTAGCTCAGTAATCACTTCGAAATCCCTCTTAAAATCCCCAAAATCCGAGCTCAAATATGATAAATTTGGTGAAAATTCTCGAAGTCCCGTATTTATATGCTCTTCCCAGGCTTTTCGCACCTGCAGCTCTATATCCGCATCTACGGTTAAAACTCCGCTTTTCCGAAAAGTCACTTAAGCCATTTCCTCCGTTTCTGCGATCACAAGACCGCATCTGCCCACACCGAAGGTGAGGAAACCACATCGCACTTGCGGATAAATATTGCATTAGCGCTCTTCTGCCCGCTTCTGCGACCGTCACAAGTGCGGGAAAGTGTTTGCACCTGCGAGCTCTGCCCATCTCATCCTTGGCTGCATCTGAGATCCTTCCACACTTCTGCGGGTTTGCACCTGCGATGCCCACTCCGCAAGTGGGGTTACACTAGTAGCAGCAGCAGCACTTCAGCTGCTTCCTTAACTCAAAAATCAAGCCGTTAACCATCCGAAATCACGCCGAGACCTCAACTAACCATACCAACAATTCTTATAACCCGATACAAACTTATTCAAATTCTCAAATCACCTCAAACAACATCAAAAATACGAATTCCATACGGATTCAAGCCTAATGAACTTTGAAAATTTCAAATTCTACAAACGACGTCAAAACCTATGAAACCATGTCTGATTGACCTCAAATTTTGCACACAAGTCATAAATGACACCTCGAACCTACTCCAACTTTCATATATCCAATCCGACCCCGATATCAAAAAGTCCACTCCTGGTCAAACTTTCCAAAATTCCAACTTTCGGTAATTGAAGCCTAATTTTACTACAGGCCTCCAAATCACAATTCGGACGCGCTCCTAGGTCCAAAATTACCTAAGGGAGCTAACAGAACCATCAAAATTCACATATGAGGTCATTTATATAAGTCAACATCCGGTTAAAGTTTTCAGTTTAAGCTTCTAAATAAGAGACTAAGTATCTCAATTCATTCTGAAATCACTCCGGACCCAAACCAACTAACCTGGTAAGTCATAATATAGTTGTAGAACACAAAAGAAGCAGAAAATAAGAAAACGGGACTACAACTCTCTAAATGACCGGCCGGATCATTACATTTAAGGATAGGTTTACTTCTTCCCACTGCATGTCTATATACATAACTACCATTTCAAAACCGTTAATACACTAAATCGAACAATCCATAATAATTCAATGTAATTAATCCCAATAATACTAATCTCCGCATATTCAGTATTATTTTTATACATCCTACAAATGACCCCTTAGTATTATGATAAATATATGTCCGAAAAACAAGGAAAAGAACTTATATATATATATAGGAGAAGAAAGAGGGGCGGTCATGAGGCCTAAATCTTAACCAAAACTGATTTCGAAGTAATTTTCTATAAAAGAGAAACTACAAGTTATGTTAACCCATAAGCAAATTAGTAGAAAAAATAGCCACTACATCAAATATTATCAATATTAGCCAAATATTACTATATTATCCAATTAGCTAATTTGTAGCAAAAAAATTAATTTTTTGTTTCTCTTCAGTAGGTGTTGCTAAAATAGATTGAGTACATCTTAAGAAGTTTGAAAAATAATTTGATGGAGTTTTAAGGTGGTTCAAATTAAAAATTCGAAGTAGAAAATGAACATAGAAAAAGATGATATATATATCACACTATGTATCATTTGTGTATCACATATGTATCATATATGTATTATGTATATCATATGTATATCCATGTATATTTGTGGGTGAGATACATATGTAATACATATATCAAATGCATACTAGTCGAGTGAAAAAAGAAGAAAAAATTGAAGAAGGTCCTCTTCAGCGTCCAGGCCACTAAAACTCTGTTCCTGGACGGAAGCTGAAACAGTTCCACTGCCCAAGTAGGAGATCCGCAGGTGAAGGCAGATAGTGAAAAAAAGGGAGAAATTTAAAAATAATCAGATTTACAACTTGTCATTCAAAAATAGCCCAATTTCAAAGTAATTGAAATCTAATCACTTTTTATGTAAAGATAAATTTGAGCGAAAATATTTTTCAAAACCAGAAAAATACTCCAGTATATTATGTTGGAGTTCCAATATAAGTATACTTGAACTCCAGCATATTATACTGGAGTTCCAGGATAAGTATGTTGAAACTCCAACATAATATGATGGAGTTCTAGCATAAGTACACTAGAACTCCAGCATAATATACTGGAGTTCCGGCAAGTATACCAGTCCAACATAATATACTGGAGTTTGGAGCACCGATGCTCCAGTCTCCAGTATATTATACTGGAGCCAGCAAAGTATACCAGTCCAACATAATATGCTGGAGTTCATACACAGGTGCACTGAACTCCCAGTATATTATGCTGGACCGATCTCTATTGCAATAAAATAGTGGCTATTTTTTATTGACTTGATAAACACTGACTATTTTTAAATGATCAGTCCGAAAACTGGCTATACCGTGCTATTTTTACGAAAAAAATGCGCATGGGCCATCGATCCGTGGTGATAAGGGCGCCCAAGTCCGAAAAAGTTTTGCGCCACAAAAAGAACAAGGTTTCTTTTCAACATGTTCCTAACCAGTATAAAAGGGATCCTATACATAATTTGGATAGGATGAAGACATATTAGAGGTAACTTTTAATCAAAGATCATCGAGTTCTTCAATCTTTCATTTCTTTCTAGTAGCTTTATTGTGCAAAATACTTGTATAATCTTATTGTGACTGTGTGACTAAGTTCTATATTTCTGGGTTGTGAATAACCATGAATATTGACATTTGACTATTATTTTCTCCTTTAATATGAATTTCTATGTTATGGTTGGTTTTTAAATTTTGTGCAATAGTTCCTTAATTTTGTGCATAATAGCTTTATTTTTGCATATTGTATATCATATTTAGTGAAAGCTTCAATAAAATTGTGTTACGCGACACCGCTCAGCTTAAACAAAAGATGCCTTTGGACAATCAATATTCCATTCTGTTGTTAAAACAAACAAGTGTCGTATGCTTTTAATTAAAATACAAACAAAAAAAAGACCCAAATAATTTTCTAACGACTTTAAGTTATATATGCTATCAATTTAAATTATTTTTACGCTATTTATGTAATTTGACCTGTAATAGTAAGTTAATTATTATTTTTATCAAAATATTATTTTTTGTTTATCATAAAAAATACCTAAAACTAATTAATGAATGATCAGATTATGCAAATGCATAACATCCTTCCCAACCTATGACCATATTACCAACTACGTACATTTTCTTTTTCGGGATTCTATATCTTTTCGGCATAATATTTTTGTTGCTGGGGATTTGTATGAATTTATTGTTATTATTTATTTGCATTCAGGTATGAGTGTGTTTATATTTGTGACTTTGATATTGTTTCATGGTAGGATCTTAGAGGCTTTAAGTGGGAACCAAGATATGTGGGTGGGGTAATAACTGCATATGTGAATGTTGATATGGATACAATATCATATTTTGAGTTGGTAGACTATATTAAAGAATTGGGGTACAACACCAGTTGCACATTTAGTGTTAGGTCACCTAGTGGCATTATAAAAAAATATAAACAATGAGAGGGAGCTTGCAAGAATTGCATAGTTCTTGTAAAATGGAGCTATTTTGAAAGTATATTTTCAGTACATGAGTAGAGAGAAATCTGGTTTAGCTTTTAATAAAGGGGATGAGACCATTGAAGTGAGTGCTAGTTAGAATATTAGGGTTGGTGAGTAGACTTTAAATGGTGCAGCCGCAACTTCACCTACACCGACTGGTTCAACAATTCCAGATCCAGATATATCCTCAACTGAGGAGGAATGTGATAACTCAACTGAAGATAATTCAAGTTATGAAGATAGTGATTTTTTAGTGATGGTGTAGAGGATTATGGCAGTGATAGACTTGAAGAGTTCATAGAGTTTAGGGCTGAGAGAAAGTCTTTCCAGAGAAGTAAAAGAAAGGAGATAGCTCATGTTGACCCTGATAATGTTCCATGTGGTGCTGGACCAGATCTGGGGTTTGATGAAATTGAAATAGGTAAGAAATGTATAGAAGATAGGATAGGGAGTGATGAACCATATTACCGAAGTTCTGATGCATGTAACTTTGAAACAGATAGAGAAGAAGTTAGGATAAATCTACCAAGAAGAAAATCTTCTTCTATAAAGAAAGTGATTTATAATCCCACGGCTAAGAAAGTTGTGTGACAACTGGGTATGATTTTTTTACAGATATGCATGAATTTAGAGATGCAGTAACCATGTATGTAGTAACCAAGTATGCAGTTCAACGGAGGGTTCAGGTGAAAAAGTATGTGAATGAGCCAACAAGAGCTTGGGTGAGGTGCAAGGATAGTTGTTCATGGCTGTTGTATGCAAGCCATGATACTTCAAGTAATAATTTTGTTCTTAGGACTTATAATCCACTTAATAAAAGTAATAGGGTCACCAAAAATTACCTGTGCAATTCTAAATACCTAACTAAAGTGTTTAAATACACCTGACTAATAGCGGAGAGTTATTAGTTTTTGTGGCTAAGGATGGCAACAACCAAATGCTTACACTTGCTTGGGCAGTAGTGGAATATGAGAACAAAGATATCTGGACATGGTTTGTGGCCTTTCTTAAGGATGATTTGGGATTGGAGATGGTCGGGGTTTCACTTTGATTACAGACATGCAAAAGGTATATCATTCTAGCATTTTTTGATATTCTTTTTTCTGTTTTCATGTATGACTACTATCCAATTTCATTTTTTATACGGACTTCTAGTAGCAATTCAAGATATTATACCACCTTGTGAGCATAGGATGTGTGTCAGGCACATCCTTACAAATTGGTCAAAGAATTGAAGAGGGATTCAGAGGAGGATGATGTTCTGAAAGTGTACTAGAAGTACATATGAGGTTGAATTCAAGAAAAATTTAAAAATACTCAGTATATTTGGTAAGAACATAGTTTATGATCTTTTGTACTATAATAAAGAGACTTGATGTAAGGTAGATTTTAATATGGAAGTCAAGTGTGATGTAGTAGATAATATTATGACTGAAAGTTTTATTGCTTGGATCCTAGCTGCAAGGCGCAAGACCATTATTACCATGCTTGAAGAAATAAGAGTCAAGATGATGACTAGAATAACTAAGTTAAGGAAATTTACAAATACTTGGTCCTTCAACATTTCTCAAATGGCATTAAAGGTCTTAGAGGAAAATATTGAAAGGTTAATGAGGTGTACAATTTTTTTAATGGAGATACAAAAATATCAGGTTAGGGAAGGAATAAACCAACACACTTTTGCCTAAGAAATAGCACTTGTAGTTGTAGGGCCTGGATGTTGAAGGGGGATACTATGTCCACATGCCATAGCTGCAATGTGTTATAAAGGGTATGAACCAGCTGACTATGTTGATAACTGCTACATGAAGGAGAAATATTTGATGACATATTCTCACTTCCTTAAACCACTCAATTGTATGGAAATATATCCTACATTTACTAACCCTCTTGTTGTACCACCAATGGTAAAAATTATGTCTGGCCAGCCCAAAAAGATTAGAAAAAAAGGATGCAGCTAAAACAAAAAAGTCTGAAAAGTTGCCTAAATCTGGACTTGTCATGAGGTGTAGCATCTGCAAGGGTACTGGTCACAACAAGAGAGGGTGTCATAAGAGTGCTAGAGATCCATCAGGTTCAGGAACTGCTACTGCACCATCAACTGTCACTTCTAGTATTGCCGAAGCATCAAGTTCAGGAAGAAATAGAGGCAAACCAAAGGTAATATAATATATCTGACTGTATCCACTTTATTTTAAATTAAAATAATATATCTAACTGTTTATTATCTGTTAGAAACCAACAAATGTAGAAGCTGAACCTGCTACGAAAAGAGGGGGAGGAAGACCTAGAAAATCAATATCTGCTGCATCTAATGCCTCTACTGTTGCTGAATATTCAAGTACTGTAACTTTTGCTACTGAATTTTCATTAACTCCTCCTATTGCATCAACTAGTATAGGACGGGGAAGAGGCATATCAAACAATACAACTCCCTCCGTACCTAATGCAACATTTGCTGGTAGTAGAGGTAGGGGAAGAGAAGGATTTAGGAATGCAACGGCTGCAGCTAGTAGAGGCAGGGGAAGAAGATGATCTAGGAATGCAACGCCTGAAGCTAGTAGAGGTAGGGGAAGAGGAGGATCTTGGAATGCAACTCTATCAACACCTAATGCAACATCTGCTGCTCATCATTCACTTGTCAGTTGGTTTGAATGTTTTACACCTAGTAAATCTGAAGCAACTAATGCATCTGCTGCATCTAATGCCTCTATTGCTACACTAAATAGAGGAAGGGGGAAAAGTGTGAAAAATACAAAACAATTTAAAAGGTCAAGGATGATGGGAATGGGTGTGTATCAAGCTGAAAATGGCTTCAAAAATTCGAATATAAGTGTATATGTATGTTTGTGATATTCAATATGTTTTGTATATTTGTGATAACTTATTGAGTTATTCTTTCTCTGTAGCCTGGCATGCCAAGTAGCAGAATAGTTTCCACGCCAAGTACTAGAATAATATACACTGGTCCAACAATGATAACAAGATCAGCTGATATATTTGGTGACATTGGTTTCAAACCAAGTAATGGGCTGAAGTGGAAGGGGAAACCAACAATCACAACAAGAATTTTTCAAGAGATTAGAGGGCAACATAGAATTCAAACAAGGACTAGTGGTTCAAACTACCTAAGCCAGAATAACAGTTCTTCACATCCATAGTAGATTTGGTTGTTTTTATTGACTGCAATTTGCAAGCAAACAATTTATTGATATTTTTGGTTGACTACAAGAAAACATTATTTATGCTAAGCCAAAGATTTTGTTGTTTTTGTTGATTGCAATATGCAGTTTTTATCCTTTTAGAATGATAATATATTAGTTTTCAAATGCTGCCGAAGTACATTTGATATTTTGTTGACTGAATTTGGTGGTATTTATGAAATTTTGCACCTTTATTTCTAAGAAATTCAGTGATGTCTTGCATTTCTATTTACATAAAAGCTCAATGTAACTTATACATAGTTGTTGAAAGAATCTGGGAATCGATCATACCAAGTGAGAAATTCATACATAATTAACTTCCACATAGCATATACCAAAATAAATCTACCTATCACAATGACAACAAAACAAAGTCATTACAGCCTTAAACAAATACTTCTAAATAATTTCTATAATACAAAACAACAGCTATTGCAGCACAACTACTTTATTTGATCACTCTCCAAGTTGCCAACTTGGATTAGGCGGTTGATACACGTAACATCAAAGATAAATCACCATACACAAACTAAACTTCCTATCCAACCAATACCAGGTCCTTTTCTTTTTTTCCTTTGCCCCCTTCTCTTTTCAACGTCAATCACAACCAAATTAATGTTGGCATTTTTCAGACTTTCAAGCTCAACCAACTGCATCTTGAGGTTGTCATAACGCAACAAATCTTCTTCCGTCTCTTTAATTTTGTTGAACAATCTTAGAAGAATACACTTTGATCTTTCGTCAACTTTATTGTCCCTCCATTGAAAATGTTTGCAACTCTTGGCCTGGAAATTTTATAAATTGAATCAATTTAATGACAAAACACAAAGTTAATCAATCACAATAGATGGTCTAGAAATGAACACATACATCATAGGAAGGGGCAAGACCAAAACTATGCTTCGACCAAGAAGTCTGCATTTGCAATACAATTTCATATTTGCATCGCACTTCAACATTGAGCATTAGGTCATCATCGTCCATACAAACTATAAAGTCTATTTGAATTGGTATATGCCATTTCATAATCCTAATTTCTAATATTTAAAAGTTGGGAAATAAATTTCAAACTCTAAAATTAAGGTTATGAATTCGAACTGACTAAAGATTAGTAATTTTTAGTTTATAGATTAAAACTCAGCTCTTCAATTTTTTACCACCACCAGCAGAAGCTCTTCAACAAAGACAGATAGTTTAAGTTTAGGAGAAATGATAAGGGTTCAAATAAAATAGTTGAGTTTAACGTTTGTGACCATTTCTTATAGCTTATTTGGCATAATACATGACGATTATATAACAAACACGCCTTTTAAATTTAGTCATTACGCACTTGGAAGAGGCGTAGTCATGCACGAGTTTAATTGAGAATATAATGATAATAAATTTCGGAAAAAATACGTTACGGGGGTAATTGGACCCACGAAAAGAAAAAATGTATAGTTAATAATATGGTTGTAAGTTGCGGAAGATTTTATGCATTTATCCGATTAATTTACTTACACCCTTTCCTATTTCTTCTAAAGTCGAGCGAGGCACGAGAGAATATAACAACAACACAACAAACGCTATTCCCCATACAGCTCGAGCTATACTTATTTGTAGAGAGAGAGAATATATGGTATTTATACGCATTTAGAGAGAGAAAGCCATTAAGAAAATTTCCAAGTATTATGAAACACTGTGACGCTATGATTCTTACGTTTTTAGCTAAAACTAGTATACGTACCCGCGCGATGCGCGAATCAATTTAATTTAGAGGAAAAAAGAACAGAGAGAAATAATAGAAACATATGTACATTGCAGATTAAATTTAGCGATCGAATTCATAAGAATTAAAACAAAAATAAATAGATAAATTCCATTAGGGCCAATATTGGGACCCAAGTATGATTTAAAACCAAATGACATACTATTCTAAGGAATTTCCCCAGTAGCTGTGAAGTAAACTTAGAAGTATGGTGCGCTCCAAGACCTATAAACAATAAAAAAAAATTAAACATCAAGTTTTGAGTACAATATATAAGGAACGAAGTCACACAGAATAATAGTTCATTATTCATCTTCTTTTAAGTTCACTAATAAAAGGAAGCAACTTAACAGATAGATAAAGATTGTAACTTAATCGATCACAACCTTCTTTGCTTTAATCCTTTTGTTGATATTTATATAGAAAATATATGTTGAACAATTTAAGATTAAATTTTCTTCTATTAAGTTTTTAAAACGGTAAGTTCTGAAGCAAAAATTCAGTTCAACATAAAGGAAATCAAAACAATATTTTTCAATTAAAATTTAACAGTAAACAAAATAAAAAAGATTCAACAAAGCGTAAAAAAAAAAGAAGAAGAATAAAAGTGAAAAACGAAATAATTTTAGAATGAAAACTATATTCTACAACGGATTAAGAAAGAAATTGTGAACTTGAGTACATATGAGCACGTAGTAGATCAAAAAATAATATCCCACATTTACCTGAACTCTTTGTTGACAGGGATGAAATTAGAAGTAGGTTCAATCCATATATTAGCAAAAAGAAAATTCGATGCAAATAATGCTAACATAGTTGTATAGAACATTGTTACATCACAACACTTGATATTTTTAATTAAAATAGATACACAGCGTTGAACATCAACATCAATAACATTGAACACTAAGGGGTCATTTGGTAGGGTGTATAAGAATAGTGCGGAATAAGGTGGATTAGTAATGCATGTGTTAGTAATGCAAGCATTAGTTATGCAAATATTATTTCTTATCTGTTATTTGGTGTGGTGTATTAAAATTATAATTAATGCATTGTATAATTTTTAAGAAAAATAGTTTCTTACAAAAATGCCCTCCATATTTTCTAGCTTTAAGGGACTTTAAGGATAATTTTGTCTTTAACCATGCTAATGCATGCATTAAAGCTATGGTATTACTAATGCCATGATTTTCTATGAATTACTTATGCATAGGATAATGCCATGTATGATGTATAACTAATACAAGTATTAGTTATACACTAGTTGAAAAAATATATCAAACAAGATATTAATAATGCATAGAGCTAATGCTTGCATTATTTTTTCTAATACCTCCTACCAAACGAGCCCTAACATTTTTCTTTCTTGCATACATATCAACTACCAATCGATTATGCTCAGTTTCATAAAATATTCTTCTCACAAGACGATCATTAATCAAAATGTACACCTAAAAGAGCAAAATACCAATCCACGTTCAATTAAAATGCAAAGCATATTATGAAGAACTAACACAAAAAATGGTATAAGAATTTCAATATAACCTATGAAAATATTTATTTTCACTCTATCCATTACTAAGATATTTCAATATAAATTTGAGTTATTTAAAATTAGGATATAAGCCAAGAAATGTGCGTTCAGTTGAACGCATATGCAAAACTCTAAGTTAACGTTTGATTAAAATTCTTTCACATACAATGATTCTCAGATCATGTACGTGAAAGAAGAAAATTACCATATGTATAAAGAGCAGAACCAACTAACTCCAAATTCTAAAGTCGCTATTGATGGCAAGTACCAAAACTTTGAACCTTATTTCGTTGCAATAAAGCACACATATATTATGGAGAAAGTTAGATATCTCACCTTTATTTTTGCCTTTTTTGTTGTTTTGATCATGTATTTGTTATCATTTGTCAAGTAGAAGAAGCTTTCCTTTTTTCCAGGGAAGATTAGCCATCTGAGAGGGCCACAAATAGACAACATATACTTTGTTGCATCCACCTTATATAACATTCTTTGTGTGTATTCTAGTTCAAACCGCATTGGATATTATGTTAGAGTGTGACCAATAAAAATATTTCTTGTTATAATGATATAAAGAAGTTGTATCCTGTTGTATACATATAGAATATATTGTGCAACTTGCTATGTTTATGATCTTATGGATTTGTATAGGTCATCATAAAGCCATCTTTTGATAAAGGTTGTAAAAAGGGAAGTGTTGCAAAGGCTGAAAGTCTCTTTAGTAATTGGTAGGTATCAAACATAAAATTATAGCATCATCAAAGAGCTTTCACTCTATTTTATTTTATTTTGCCAACAGAAGGCAACAATAATGTGGTATATATAAGAATATCAGGGCTGATACCAAATTTGACTATCTTACAAAAAAGGCAAAGACTTTCCTGTTATGTGCTAGCTTGCAGCTCCGAGATATGAGAATGGTGTAAGTCAATAAATCTGGAGAGCGTAACGACCAAACCAGTCATTTTGAGCTTTTGCACTTTAATTGCCAATTCTCAGGCAGGACTTGCCTCGTATAATGTATTATGACTGATGTAGGTCATTGGTTTGGTTTTCGAAAAAAATCAGAATGAATTTGAAGGAACGGTCTCGGTGGAAAGCTTTGAATTTAAAAGGGTTTGACCAAGGGTTGAATTATTTGTATATGAGCTCGGACCAGAATTTATATGATTTGGTTTGCTCTGTTAGGTGATTTGGGACTAGGGAGCGTGATCGGGATGCATTTGGAAGTCCGTGGAAGGTTTAGGCTTGAATTGGCGAAAGGGAGATTTCGACATTTTCCGGTTGATAAGTGAGATTTTGATATAGAGGTCGGAATGAAATTTTGTTGCAGTAGCTTCGTTATGTCATTTGGGATGTGTGTGCAAAATTTATGGTCATTCGGACGTGGTCTAACCAGGTTTTTGATCGAAAGTGTATTTCGAAATTTTTTAGAAAACTTAGGCTTGAATTTAATGAGTTTTGGGTAATTTGATGCTGTTTTAGGTGTTTTGATGATTGGAACAAGTTTGAATGATGTTATGAGTTATGTTGGTAGCTTTGATTGAGGTCCCGGGGCCTCGGGTGAGTTTTAGATGGTCAATCGGACCAATTTCTATGTTGAGGAGTTGCAGAAATTACAGCAGCAGTTGCAGTCAATATTTGGCCTTCACGATCGCCTGAGGTCCCTCGCGATCGCGTAGAAGGAATATGGGCTGGCTTGAGTTTGGCCTTCACGTTCGCATCATTGGGGTCGCGTTCACGTAGCTCTGGGATTTAAAGCATCACGTTCGCAGCAGCATCATCGCGTTCGCATAGTGTTAATTTGAGAGGTGGAAATTTAGTGCTTCATGATCGCAAGACTTGGGTCGCAATCGCGATGAACTAATGGTCGGTGATGGGTAGAATGTTTTAAGTCACTTCATCAGCGATTTTGGGTCATTCTTCCTCCATGGTTGACCATTTTGAGAGCTTCTTGGTGGAGATTAAATAGGGATTCAAGGTGAATCAATTGGAGGTAAGATTTTTGAACTTAAAACTCATTTTTATTGTGAAATCCACCTAGAAATTCATGGAAACTAAGCCTAAAATTGAAGAACTAGGACTTGAGAAATTTGACTTTTAAATTGGGATTTGATGGACCATTTGAGGTCGGATTTGAGAACTTTTGATATGTATGAACTCGTAGGAGGATAAGGAACCCGTTGATGTGAGAATTTTTTAGTTTCGAGAAATGGGTCCAGGGCTTGAATTTTTGTAATTTCAGAATTTGTGCTCGTTACTGATTGTTTTCGCTTGGGCTCTGTTCCCTTAGCATATTGTGATGTATTCGATCTGATTTTGGGTAGATTCGACGCGCAAGGAGGTTGATTTGAGGGGAAAAGGCGTCGCGAGCTAGAGATTTTGCTGGTTCGAGGTGAGTAATGATTGTAAATGATATTCTGAGGGTTTGAAACCCCGGATTGCACATCGTAGTGCTATATTAAGGTGACTTGCATTCCGGATAGCGAGCGTGGGGTTGGGGATTGTGACTTGGTCCGTCCTGATTAATGATTTTACCGTGTATTTGACTGAAACTTAATTGTTATCATCATGATTTGGGCTGATTGCCATATTTGGGCTTCGTGCCAACTATTTGAACCCTTCGGAGATTTTTATCACTGTTTCCTCACTGTTTTGACTTACTATTTTAACTCCGTCCTATTGATATCTACTTTTTACAAGCTAAGCCACTTTTATTCAGATTTGAAATTTAAATGATATTTCTAAATGATGTTTTAACTGAGGACTACTGTTTTACTAATGCCCGAGAGGCTTGTGAGGATATGCTGAGTGATATGAGGATGAGTGCCGAGTGATGTAAGGCCGAGTGCCAAGATATGATGCCACGAGGTGGCTTGATATTGCGCTTGGGCCGTAAGGGTCCACTCTCTGAGTCTGCACACCCCCAGTGAGCGCCGTCGACGATATATGGATCAGGTTGTACGCCGCAGCGATATATGATCGGGTTGCACACCACATCGATATATGGATCGGGTTGCACGCCGCAGCGGTTACTATATGATACTATTCTGAGAGTGATCTGAGAGAGAGAGCCTGAGGGGCTGGTACTGTTTTGAGATATTGCCCGAGATGCGAACCTTTATGTATTTAACTTTCATATTTACTTGTCATCTTACCTGTTATACTGTGGTATTTGTGCCCGAAAGGTAGATTTTCTGTGCTTATCCGCACTAACTGTTTTTCAATCATTGTGTAACTATTGAAAAAGTCATTTTCAAAAGAGGTTTAGAGTGTGTTAAGATATTTTCTAAAGATTTCACAGCTTCACTGCTTTTCTCAAAGTGTTTCACTGCTTCTATACAACATGTTGGTTGCTTTACGTGATTTTTTACTGCTCAGTCGTTATTTACCTTTATTACTCACTGAGTTGGAGTACTCACTTTACTCCCAGCATTTCGTGTGCAAATTTAGGTATTTATACACACGGTAGCGGGTTTTGGCTGATCGGAGGGAGTGTCATCGGAATTTAGCAAGGTGGCTGCCAGCGTTCGCAGCACCGCTTTTCTCCCTTATGTTCATCATTCCTGTTTTGTTAATTCAGTCCTTGTAATTGTATTTACAGTCTAATAGATGCTCGTGACTTGTGACACCCCAGTTTGGGCTGTGTTTGGGTTGTATTTCGCACTTAATAAAGAAATCTCTGTTTAGACTGTGGTTATTTAATTATGTTAAAAACTATGAATCAATATTTAACTATTCTGAAAAGGCAAAATGGGTTGGTTGGCTGGATTTGTCTTCACGAGAGGCGCCATCACGACCGGAGCGAGGTTTGGATCATGATAAGTTGGTATCAGAGCCTAGGTTACTAGGTATCAGGAGTCATGAGCAGGTTTAGTAGAGTCTCACAGATCGGCACGAAGACGTCTGTATTTATCCTCGAAAGGCTGCAAAACCTTTAGAAAAACTTCATATTCTTGAATTCTTATCGTGCGTCCTTGATTCAGCTTGAAAAGTAACTCTTGCAATTCCTTCCACGCGTTCGTATGCGCGCATGAGCACTCAGTATCAGATGTGCCTTGATAGCTTGTGATTCCCCAATCGAGGAGCTAGATGTAATCTCTGTGAGTATATGTTGGGCCAGTCTGGAGGACTTGAGGCCGAATCTTTGTCTATGACTTGAGCACCGAGGTGCTGATTGTCTGAACAAGTGTTTTTGAACTTATATGTTCGGTAGTGTCCCTGTTAGTGGAAGTGACGGTCATGGCTATGTGATGAGTATGTTGGCACTGCGAGATGTATCTATATGACGTGGGAGTGACGAGAAAGGCCTGCTGATGGATAGAGGAACTATTAGGTGCTGAAATTCCATCTTAATTCGAGGTATAGCCCCGAGTTATGGGCGTATGAAGGATCTTTTCATGTTTCCCAGTTGAGAGTGAAGTAGATTTCATGTTTTGGTATGAGTCCAGACAAAGGAAGATCAAGTGACTGCGTAATACTTGTGATGGTGGGAGGTATATAGAAAAGTTAGTTGGAGTCAAAGTAGGTGGGTTATCTCCTGCGGAGTGTTCTAAGGCTGTGTGATCCTTATGTTGTCTATTAGAAGATATCATTTTGCAAGTGAAGAATATGTGTTGAAATCTAAATTGGGTTGCCTAGAGAGTGAGCTTGACTGTTGCAAGGGTGAATGCGAGATTTGCAGAAGATTTAAAGTACAAGATGGTCTGTGTCTCGTGAGCTTATGAAGGATTGAGTTTAATCTCACTATGATACTATGTCAGCAACATAGTATATGTGTTTTGGGTGTGTTTTGATTTATGGCTTCGAGCCAAGTGGGGGAGTTTGCTATTGATTAAGTTGATTGCACGATTAGGTGCTATGTTGGTTCCAGTTTGAGGCATGTTGGTGAGTCAGTGATGGCTCATGGAGATTGAAGTCGAGGATAGCTCGAGTGAAGGAAAATTTTGATAAGGTTTTACGGTGCTTCGTAGGTGTGCGAGAATCACAGGATGTCTTAAGTTGTTGTTGGTAAAGAATGCTCGGTACATAGAGCAGGAATATGCTTGTTTCTATTTGGATGAGGTCGTATCCTGCGGTGTTAGAGTGCTAATAAGGTACGGGTGGTCCTGTTCATTTGATCAGGCTAATTGCAGTGTAAATAGAGTAAATGATTCTCAAGAATGGTTCTAATGTGTTCAAGATTCTACATGTAACCATCAGGTGTCTTAAAGTTGTATACGTGGTTAGAAACTGAGTTTTATTGGAAGAGGTCAAGACTTGTGGTATTTCTATGTTAATTATGGGATTTTATGTATCGGTATCAGGAAAGTAAAGGTAACAGATTTAGATTCGCAGGAAGTTCTTTAGAGTAAAGTATTCTGGAATGTGGTTTTTCCAGAAATGTTTAAGAAATTATACAGAGACGGTGTGGCTTTATGTGTGGTTATGTGTGGTAATTCTAAGTTGAGGATTGTGGTGCTACAACAAAAAGGAAATATCAAGTTGAAGATGAATTAGAAGGAAATATAGATAGATGGGGTAATTTGGTAGTAGACCGGACCGGTATAGTAAGGACATGATTTATTCCTTGTGTGTGTTCGAGGTAATGAGTTCCTACAGGTATTTTTCGGCAATGCTCTTAGGTTTCGACGGCTTGCTTAGCTTGGTCGAGTTAGAAGGATTCAGTCCTGGCAGGTCTGATTGGTGCAAGGGAAACTCGGAGGGTTCTTGATGGTTTTTACTGTGATTGGGAGATGTATATTTTCTATGGGCATGCAGAGCATGGGATGTATAGTAATTTTCTTCTAGGTGGGACCAATGGAAAGTTCTTGACTAGTTGAGTACGTGGATGTTTGTGGCTCGGAAGGGAGATGAAGTTCTCATATTATCCTAAGGGGCTATGGTATATGCGATATGTTGTGGAGGATTGAGATTTGCGTGTGTAAGGTTATGGTTCAATTCTGAAGGGAAAGTCATAAAATTCTTAGGCAGCACAGGCAGTTTTAGGTGATTAGAGAAATGAGCTTCAGATGATTAGGGTGAATGATCTTCAGATGATTAAGGGAATGGTATTGTTAATCATACTGATTTGACGAGGGTATATGTTTCAGAAAAGGCATTGTGATTAAGTTGATAGTACTTCGATAGTACCGCGACGTTTCTTTGTTAGATCCACTGCTGATATTCGAGTTTGCTTGATGGCATAGGGGAATTTTAAAATATTTTTCATGGAATGGTTGGGTACTTGAGGAGTGATATGTATTCGGACGGGGGAATTCGGGATCAAGTATGGTAATTTGTGTGATACATGGAGTTGGAGACTGGAAGTTATCATATTCAGGCTATGTTGTGGTTGTAGATCGTGTGCATCGACACTGTTTAGTGACTATCGGGGTTTGGAGCCCCGAACAGATCTTTTCTTGCTTGGGATATTAGATCTTGGATGTGATATTGGGTTCAGACTGGTTGTCTCTGTGCTGTGTTATTCAGGGCTATTGCGCTAAGGCGTCACTGTTGGCTATGCTGGAAAATGCCACGGATTGAGTGGCGATGTTCGGCGGATTATGTCCTATTGGAGAGATTTTTATATTTTACAGAGCCGTCGAACGGTTGGGAAGGATTTGTCTTCCTTACTTAGGGTCTTGTGATGGGAGCCAGTGCTGAGGCTCCTCATATTGATTCAGTTCCAATGTTGAGGGGCTTTTGGGATGTGTTTCTTGTGGGCGGGCATGTCGCCGGGCGAGGTTGTGGATTTTAGTATTGATATGGTGCCGGGCACCGTATCATATGGCTCTAGCAGGCATTATAGTAGGGGAAGGAGCAACTTCAGGTTTCCTTGGTAAAGAGTTCGTTGGCAGGCCAATGTGGATGCGTGTTCTAGCTTGAGTCGATTTGGTTGGCTCCGAATTGCATTGTAGAGGGAGGTATTGATTCGACCGTTGTTGAGTTTATCAGTGATCTAGGGAGGTCTATGAGTTACCTTTCTATGTTGTGAGGTGCTATGATTTGTTGGTTATAGACACGTATGGTGCGGTTCAATTGGGGTCTCTTAATGGAATTCAAGCGGGGTAGATTCATGTGTTCTATTTCTATGATGTGAGACGGGTTCTCAGCCTTGTGTTGTGATGGTACTGGTGAGCTTGAGGTACAACTCTTTCATTTGAGTCATTTTAATGATTTGAGTATGTTCGGACTGTTGCTTATTGGTGCGCGTATTATGCAAGTTATAGTTTAGACCTATATTGATGTATCATGTCACCAGAGTGGTATGTTGGATTAGAGGAGATTGTTGGGATTATTAATGAATATGAACAGATTTGATTTGAGCTTGTTGGAAGGATAATATCGAGATTCGACTCGGAAATTGCTATGGAATTTGCCAAAAGAGAAGTGGCTTCGTGAATGGTCGATCCGAGGAATGGTTGTGGTTTATTGCATATTTCATCTATCGTTGGCAGTATATGAAAGTCTTGGAATGAGACTTTAGTTGATAAGAGGTTTTCTACCAATATTCGGTTGTTGTGGGCTGCTGCTGTGAACAGAAGTTATCGCTACGAGTGTTTGAGTTATGTGGTATATCGTGTGATTGCACCAGAGATTGCAAGTATGGATGATTACCACTGGTTCGGTTCTATTCAGAGTATAGATGTGAGGTTTTGATTGTATTGATGATTTCGGAAATGGAAATGTGGTTCTAAGGTTTATAGGCTAGATTGAGTTGTGAAATTTCAGTTACAATGTGTTTTCGAACCTATATGAGATATGGTGATGTGGGATAACCCTGAGTATATGTATGTAAAGGTTATTCAGCGATTTGTTGGCTTTTAGAACAACTCTGGGTACATTTGAGGACGAACGTGTGTTTAAGTGTGGGAGAATGTAACGACCCAACCGGTCATTTTGAGCTTTTGCTCTTTAATCGCCAGTTCTCAAGTAGGACTTGCCCCGTGTAATGTATTATTATTGATGTAGATCGTTGGTTTGGTTTTCAAGAAAATCAGAATGAATTTGAAGGAACAGTCTCAGTGGAAAGCTTTGAATTTAAAAGGGTTTGACCAAGGGTTGACTTATTTGTATATGAGCGCGGACCGGAATTTTTATGATTTGGTTAGCTCCGTTAGGTGATTTGGGACTAGGGAACGTGATCGGAATGCATTTTGGAAGTCCGTGGAAGGTTTGGGCTTGAATTGGCGAAAGTGAGATTTCGGCGTTTTCCGGTTGATAGGTGAGATTTTGATATAGAGGTCGGAATGGAATTCTGAGAGTTAAAGTAGCTTGGTTATGTCATTTGGGATGTGTGTGCAAAATTTCAGGTCATTCGGACGTGGTCTGACCGAGTTTTTGATCGAAAGTGTATTTCGGATGTCTTTAGAAAACTTAGGCTTGAATTCAATGAGTTTTGGGTAATTTGATGTTGTTTGAGGTGTTTTGATGATTGGAACAAGTTTGAATGATGTTGTGGGTTATGTTGGTAGCTTTGGTTGAGGTCCCGAGGCCTCGGGTGAGTTTCGGATGGTCAATCTGACCAATTTCTATGTTAAGGAGTTGCAGAAATTGCAGCAGCAGTTGCAGTCAATTTTTGGCCTTCGCGATCGCGTGAGGTCCCTCGCGATTGCGTAGAAGGAATATGGGCTGGTCGGAGTTTGGCCTTTGCGTTCGCATCATTGGGGTCGCATTCGCGTAGCTCACGGATTTAAAGCATCGCATTCGCAGCAGCAGCATCATCGCATTTGCATAATATTAATTTGAGAGGTGGAAATTTTGTGCTTCGCGATCGCGAGACTAGGGTCGCGATCGCGATGAAGTAATGGTCGGTGCTGGGCAGAATGTTTTATGTCACTTCATCCGCGATTTTGGGTCATTCTTCCTCCATGGTTGACCATTTTGAGAGCTTCTTGGTGGAGATTAAAGAGGGATTCAAGGGGAATCAATTGAGGTAAGATTTTTGAACTTAAAACTCGTTTTTATTGTGAAATCCACCTAGAAATTCATGGAAACTAAGCCTAAAATTGAAGAACTAGGTCTTGAGAAATTGTACTTTTAAATTGGGATTTGAAGGACAATTTAAGGTCGTATTTGAGAACTTTTGATATGTATGAACTCGTGGGAGGATAAGCAACCCGTTGTTGTGAGAATTTCTAAGTTTCGAGAAGTGGGTCCGGGGCTCGGGTTTTGTAATTTCGGGATTTGTGCCCGTTATTGATTGTTTTTGCTTGGGGTCTGTTCCCTTAGCAAATTGTGATGTATTCGCTCTGAATTTGGGTAGATTCGGAGCGCGTGGAGTTCGATTTGAGGGGCAAAGGAATCGCGAGCTAGAGATTTCGCCGGTTCGAGGTGAGTAATGATTGTAAATAATATTCTAAGGGTTTTAAACCCCTGATTGCACATCATAGTGCTATATTGAGGTGACTTGCACGCCGAATAGCGAGCGTGGGGTAGATCACCATTAGGGATTGTGACTTGGTCCATCCCGATTGATGATTTTACCGTGTATTTGACTGAAGCTTACTTGTTATCATCATGATTTGGGTTAATTGCCATATTTGTGCTTCGTGCCAACTATTTGAACCCTTCGGGAATTTTTATCACTGTTTTGACTTACTATTTGAACTCAGTCCTATTGATATCTATTGTTTTACAAACTCAGCCACTTTTATTCAGATTTGAAATTTAAATGATATTTCTAAATGATGTTTTGGGTTGAGGACTACTGTTTTACTAATGCCCGAGAGGCTTGTGATTATTTTCGGACTGAGTGAGGTCTAGGGCCATATGTGAGGATATGCTAAGTGATATGAGGCCGAATGCCGAGAGATAATGCCACGAGGTGGCTTGATATTGCGCTTGGACCGTAAGGGGCCCCTCCTGGAGTCTGCACACCCCCAGTGAGCGTCGTCGACGATATATGGATCGGGATGCCCGCCGCAGCGATATATGGATCGGAATGCACGCCGCAGCGATATATGGATCGGTCTGCACGCCGCAACGGTTACTATATGATACTATTCTGAGAGTGATCTGAGAGAGAGAGCTCGAGGGGCGGATTTTCTGTGCTTATCAGCACTAACTGTTTTGCAATTATTGCGTAACTGTTGAAAAAGTCATTTTCAAAAGAGGTTTAGACTGAGCTAAGATATTTTATAAAGATTTCACAGCTTCACTGCTTTTCTCAAAGGGTTTTACACTGCTTCTATACAATATGTTGGTTGCTTTACGTGATTTCTTACTGCTCGGTTGTTATTTACCTTTATTACTCACTGAGTTGGAGTACTCCCTTTACTCCCTGCACTTCGTGTGCTGATGCAGGTATTTATACACCCGGTAGCGGGTTTTGGCTAATCGGAGGCAGTGTTGTCAGAGTTTAACGAGGTGGCTGCCAGCATTCGCAGCACCACTTTTCTCCTTTATGTTCATCATTCCTGTTTTGTTAATTCAGTCCTTGTAGTTGTATTTACACTCTAATAGATGCCCGTGACTTGTGACACCCCGATTTGGGCTGTGTTTGGGTTGTATTCCGCACTTAATAAAGAAATCTTGTGGTTATTTAATTATGTTAAAAACTGTGAATCAATATTTAACTATTCTAAAAAGGCAAAATGGGTTGGTTGGCTGGCCGGCCTTGTCTTCACGAGAGGCGTCATCACGACCGGAGCGGGGTTTGTATCGTGACAAGTTGGTATCAGAGTCTAGGTTACTAGGTCTCATGAGTCATGAGCAGGTTTATAGAGTCTTGCGGATCGGTACAGAGACGTCTGTATCTATCCTCGAGAGGCTGCAGAACCTTTTAGGAAAACTTCATATTCTTGAATTCTTATCGTGCGTCCTTGATTCAGCTTGAAAAGTAACTCTTGCAATTCCTTCCACGTGTTTGTATGCGCGCATGAGAGCTCAGTATCAGATGTGCCTGAATGGCTTGTGATTCCCCAACCGAGGGGCGAGATGTAATCTCTGTGAGTTTATGTTGGGCCAGTCTGGAGGACTTGAGGCCGGATCTTTGCCTATGACTTGAGCACCGAGGTGCTGATTGTGTGAACAAATATTTTTGAACTTATATATTCGGTAGTGTCCCTGTTAGTGGAAGTGACGGACGTGGCTATGTGATGAGTATGTTGGTACTGCGAGATGTATCTATATAACGTGGGAGTTACTGGAAAGGCCTGCTGAAGGATAGAGGAACTATTACGTGCTGAAATTCCATCTTGATTCGAGGTATAGCCCCGATTTATGGGTGTATGAAAAATATTTTCATGTTTTCCAGTTGAGAGTGAAGTAAATATCATGTTTCGGTATGAGTCAAGACTCAGGAAGATCAAGTGATTGCGTAATGCTTGTGACGGTGGGAGGTATATAGAAAAGTTAGTTGGAGGCAAAGTAGGTGGGTTATCTCCTGCGGAGTGTTCTAAGGCTGTGTGATCCTTATGTTGCCTATTAGAAGATCTCATTTTGCAAGTGAAAAATATGTGTTGAAATCTAAATTGGGTTGCCTAGAGAGTGAGCTTGATTGTTGCAAGGGTGAATGCGAGATTTGCAGAAGATTTAAAGTACCAGATGGTCTGTGTTTTGCGAGCTTATGAAAGATTGAGTTAAATCTCACTATGATACTATGGCAGCAACAGAGTATATGTGTTATAAGTTATTGGGTGTGTTTTGATCTATGGCTTCGAGCCAAGTGGGGGAGTTTGCTATTGATTAAGCTAATTGCACGATTATGTGCTATGTTGGTTCCAGTTTGAGGCGTGTTGGTGAGTCAGTAATGGCTCACGGAGATTGAAGTCGAGGATGGCTCGAGTGAAGGAAAATTTTGACAAGGTTATATGGTGTTTCGTAGGTGTGTGAGAATCACAGGATGTCTTAAGTTGTTGTTGGTAAAGAATGCGTGGTGCATAGAGTAGGAATATGCTTGTTTGTATTGGGATAAGGTCGTATCCTGCGGTGTTAGAGTGCTAACAAGGAACGGGTGGTCCTGTTCTTTGATCAGGCTAGTTACAATGTAAATAGAGTAAATGACTCTCGATAATGGTTATAATGTGTTCAAGATTCTACATGTAACCATCAAGTGTCTTAAAGTTGTATACGTGGTTAGAAACTGAGTTTTATTGGAAGAGGTCAAGACTTGTGGTATTTGTATGTTAATTATGGGATTCTATGTATCAGTATTAGGAAAGTAAAGGTAACAGATTTAGATTCGCAGGAAGTTCTTCAGAGTAAAGTATTCTGGAATGTGGTGTTTCCGGGAATGTTTAAGAAAGTATTCAGTGATGTATGAGCCTTAGACGGTGTGGCTTTATGAGCGGTTCCGTGTGGTAAGTTTGAGTTGAGGATTGTGGTGCTACAGCAAAAAAGAAATATCAAGTTGAAGATGAATCAGAAGGAAATTTAGATAGATGGGGTAATTTGGTAGTAGAATAGACCGGTATGGTAAGGACATGATTTATTCCTTGTGTGTGTTCGAGGTAATGAGTTCCTACAGGTATTTTGTGGCAATGCTATTAGGTTTCGACGACTTGCTTATCTTGGTCGAGTTAGAAGGATTCAGTCCTGGCAGGTCTGATTGGTGCAAGGTGAAGTCGGAGGGTTCTTGATGGTTTTTACTGCGATTTGGAGATGTATATTTTCTAAGGGCATGCGGAGCATGTGGTATACAGTGATATTCTTCTAGGTGGGACCAATGGAAAGTTATTGACTAGTTGAGTACGTGGATGTTTGTGGCTTTGAAGGGATATGAAGTTCTCATATTATCCTAGGGGGTATGCTATATGCGATATGTTGTGGAGGATTGAGATTTGCGTGTGTAAGGTTACGGTTCAGTTCTGAATGGAAAGTCATAAAATTCTTAGGCATTACGGGCAGTTTTAGATGATTAGAGAAATGAGCTTCAAATGATTAGGGTGAATGATCTTAAGATGATTAAGGGAATGGTATTGTTAATCATAGTGATTTGACGAGGGTATATGTTTCAGAAAAGGCAATGTGATTAAGTTGATAGTACTTCGGTAGTACTGTGTCGTTTCTTTGTTAGATCGACTGGTGATATTCGAGTTTGCTTGATGGCACAGGGGACTTTTAAAATATTATTCGTGGAATGGTTGGGTACTTGAGGAGTGATATGTATTCGGACGGCGGAATTCGGGATCAGGTATGGTGATTTATGTGCTATATGGAGTTAGAGACCAGAAGTTCTCTTATTCAGGTTGTGTTGTGGGTGTCGATCGTGTGCATCAACACTGATTAGTGACCATCGGGGTTTCGAGCCCCGAGTGGATCTTTTGTTGCTTGGGATATTAGATCTTGGATGTGATATTGGGTTCAGACTGGTTGTCTCTGTGTTGTGTTATTTAAGGCTATTGCGCTAAGGCGATGCTGTTGGCTATGCCGGAAAATGCCACAGATTGACTGGCGATGTTCGACGGATTATGTCCTATTGGAGAGATTTTTATATTTCGCAGACCCAGCGAATGGCTGAGAAGCATTTGTCTTCCTTATTTGGGGTCTTGTGATGAGAGCCAGTGTTGAGGCTCCTCATATTGATTCAGTTTCGGCGTTAAGGAACTTTTGGGATGTGTTTCTTTTGGCCGGGCATGTCGCCGGGTGAGGTTGTGGATTTCGGTGTTGATTAGGTGTCGGGCACCGTATTGTATGGCTCCGGTAGGAGTTATAGTTGTGGAAGGAGCAGCTTCAGGCTTCTTTGGTAAGGAGTTCGTTGGCAGGCCAATGTGGATGCGTGTTCTAGCTTGAGTCGGCTTGGTTGGCTCCGAATTGCATTGTTGAGGGAGGTATTGATTCGACCGTTGTTGAGTTTATCAGTGATCTGGGCAGGTCTATGAGTTACCTTTCTATGTTGCGAGGTGTTATGATTTGTTGGTTATAGGCACGTATGGTGCGGTTTAATTGGGATCTCTTAGTGGAATTCAAGCGGGGTAGATTGATATGTTCTATTTCTATGATGTCAGAAGGGTTCTCAGCCTTGTGTTGTGATGGTACTGGTGAGCTTGAGGTACAACTCTTTCATTTGAGTCATTTTCATGATTTGAGTACGTTCGGACCATTGCTTATTGGTATGTGTATTATGCAAGTCGTGGCCTAGACCTATATTGATGTGTCATGTCACCAGAGTGGTGTGTTGGATTAGAGGAGATCGTTGGGATTATTAATGAATATGAACGGATTTGATTTCAGCTTGTTGGAAGGATAATATCAAGGTTCGGCTCGGAAATTGCTATGGAATTTGCCAAAAGAGAAGTGGCTTCGTGAATGGTCGATATGAGGAATGGTCGTGGTTTATCGCTTATTTCATCTATCGTTGGCCTTATATGAAAGTGTTGGAATGAGACTTTAGTTGATAACAGGTTTTCTACCAATATTCGGTTGTTGTGGGCAGCTGCTGTGAACAGAAGTTATCGCTACGAGTGTTTGAGTTATATGGTATATCGTGTGATTGCACCGAAGATTGCAAGTATGGGTGATTACAGCTGGTTCGGGTCTATTCAGAGTATAGGTGTGAGGTTTTGATCGTATTGATGATTTCGGAAATGGAAATGTGGTTCTAAGGTTTATGGGATAGATTGGGTTGTGAAATTTCAGTTACAATGTGTTATCGGACCTACATGAGATAGGGTGACGTGGAATCACCCCCGAGTATATGTATGGAAAGGTTATTCAATGATTGGTTGGTTTTTAGAACAACTCTAGGTATGTTCGAGGACGAACGTGTGTTTAAGTAGGGGAGGATCTAACGACCCAACCGGTCGTTTTGAGATTTTGCACTTTAATTGCCAGTTCTCCTCTAGGACTTTCCCCGTGTAATGTATTATGACTGATGTAGATCGTCGGTTTGGTTTTCAGGAAAAACAGAATGAATTTGGAGGAACAGTCTCAGTGGAAAGCTTTGAATTTAAAAGGGTTTGACCAAGGGTTGACTTATTTGTATATGAGCGCGGACCGGAATTTTTCTGATTTGGTTAGCTTCGTTAGGTTATTTGGGACTAGTGAGCGTGATCGGAATGCATTTTGAAAGTCCGTGGAAGGTTTAGGCTTGAATTGGCGAAAGTGAGATTTTGGTGTTTTCTGGTTGATAGGTGAGATTTTGATATATAGGTCGGAATGGAATTCCGAGAGTTGCAGTAGCTTCGTTATGCAATTTGGGATGTGTGTGCAAAATTTCAGGTCATTCGGACGTGGTCTGACTGGGTTTTTGGTCGAAAGTGTATTTCGGAATTTTTAGAAAACTTAGGCTTGAATTAAATGAGTTTTGGGTAATTTGATGTTGTTTGAGGTGTTTTGATGATTGGAACAAGTTTGAATGATGTTATGGGTTATGTTGGTAGCTTTGGTTGAGGTCCCGGGGGTCTCGGGTGAGTTTCGGATGGTCAATCGGACCAATTTCTATGTTGAGGAGTTGCAGAAATTGCAGCAGCAGTTGCAGTCAAGTTTTGGCCTTCGCGATCGCGTGAGGTCCCTCGCGATCGCGTAGAAGGAATATGGGCTGGCCTGAGTTTGGACTTCGTGTTCGCATCATTGGGGGCGCGTTCGCGTAGCTCTAGGATTTAAAGCATCGCGTTCGCAGCAGCAGCATCGCGTTCGCATAGTGTTAATTTGAGAGGTGGGAATTTAGTGCTTCGCGATCGCGAGACTTGGATCGCGATCGCGATGAACTAATGGTCGGTGCTGGGCAGAATGTTTTAAGTCACTTCATCCACGATTTTGGGTCATTCTTCATCCATGGTTGACCATTTTGAGAGCTTCTTGGTGGAGATTAAAGAGGGATTCAAAGGGAATCAATTGGAGGAAAGATTTTTGAACTTAAAACTCGTTTTTATTGTGAAATCCACCTAGAAATTCATGGAAACTAAGCCTAAAATTGAAGAACTAGGGCTTGAGAAATTGGACTTTTAAATTGGGATCTGAAGGACCATTTGAGGTCGGATTTGAGAACTTTTGATATGTATGAAGTCGTGGGAGGATAAGGAACCCATTGATGTGAGAATTTCTGAGTTTCGAGAAGTGGGCCTGGGGATCGAGTTTTGGTAAATTCGGGATTTGTGCCCATTATTGATTGTTTTCGCTTGGGTTCTATTCCCTTAGAATATTGTGATGTATTTGCTATGATATTGGGTAGATTCGACGCGTGTGGAGGTCGATTTGAGGGGCAAAGGCATCGTGAGCTAAAGATTTTGCCGGTTCGAGGTGAGTAATGATTGTAAATGATATTCTGAGGGTTTAAAACGCCGAATTGCACATCGTAGTGCTATATTGAGGTGACTTACACGCCGGATAGCGAGCGTGGGGTAGAGCACCATTGGGGATTGTCACTTGATCCGTTCCAATTGATGATTTTACCGTGTATTTGACTGAAACTTATTTGTTATCATCATGATTTGGGCTGATTGCCATATTTGGGCTTCGTGCCAACTATTTGAACCCTTCGGGGATATTTATCACTGTTTTCTCACTGTTTTGACTTACTATTTGAACTCTGTCCTGTTGATATCTGTGAGCACGTGATTTTTGCTCTATGTGAGGATCACTCCCAAAAATTCAAAATAAAATAGTTTTGTGTTGTGTGTGATTTTCTGTGAATTTTTTGTTATTTGTTTGCATTTGTGTATGCATGTTTATTTGTTTAAATTAATTAAAAACACAAAAATATTGCAGTTAGGACTCAATTCTACAATTAGAAATTAATTAGTATTTTTTGTGATTTAGGATTTTAATAGTTTGATTAATTAAAAGATAAAGAAAATAAAGAGAAAAGGGAGCAAACCGGACTGGGCCGTCAAAATTAAACCTTATCAGGCCCAGATGTGAACCCCTGCCCGGTCCAATGAGACTTGGCCAATACGACGTCCGAACGACGTCGTATTTGTCACGTTTCCTTTGAACCGTTAGATCACACCGGTTCAATGGCCAGGATTAACCGACCCCCAACCCGTCTCACCCGACCCGTTCCTATCCGAGACCAACCCGCCCCCTCATTAAACCAAACGACCCCATTTTGCACTGAAACGACCCCGTCCCTTTCTCCACAATTAATCCAAGCCGTTGAGATCATTCGATCCAACGGCTCGGATCAATTGAATCAATTAAACATACCAAAGTCCCCACCCCCAAACCCCCATGTGTAACTCATTTCCCCATACCCCTCCTTTCGTCTCTCTCAGAGACGACGTAACGCCGCCGTCCACCACCGCCTTCCGCCTACCGGAAATCGCCTCACGGCGGTTCCGGTAGGCCAATGACCCCCATTTTTACACCATAGCACCTCCGAGACCTCCCCATTCCAACCCCAAACATGGCTTATCTCGAATCAAGCCGGAGCTTCTCGAATCTTCAATCGAAGATTCGAGCCAAAACCAACCTATACCAATGACCACCAAAGTAACACCGTAGCACCTCCATGACCTCCCCATCCCGATCCCCCTATCAGCTAACCTCGAATCCAGCCGGAACCCGTCGAATATCGATTTTTGGTTATGAACCCTAGCCGCCGCCATAAGAATCTAATGGCGGCGCCGCTTCCATTCAGCCCCAAACTCACACACAGCCTTCCCCTGACCTCCCTCGCAACCAAACCGGCATTGGCTAGGTTCGAATCGAACCCAAACCGTGTAAACCCCAACATGAGCCCCAAGAGCCCTGGAAAGACATTCAAGCCGTTTGAAGATTTTGGTGGTTCAATGGGCTTTAGTCGAGATGTTCTCAATTGAGAACATTCGATTAAAGCCCGTTTGGCCTCAAAAATCTCGAGTCCGAATTGGTCCCAAGTTGGTTCGATCCCGGATTTCTCTTCTCAAGGTATCCCCGTTTGCTTTCTTTATCTTCATTCAATTATCTATTAGTTGTAGTTTTTAGTATCTCCATTTTTTTTTCTTTCAAGATTATTAATGCTTCCGTTCTCCTCCCCAAAGCCTTTTTACTTGGGCATTACTTGTTCTTCTGATTGACATTGAATGTTGTTAGTTATAGAATACGTATTCGTTTCGATTAATATCGTCGAATATTTAGTTTCGCATTCTGCCTTGTTTTGCCCGAGATTTGTGAATCACTGATTCGTCGACTATTTGTTATCGATTATACGTGTTGTAATCGACTAATCGAATGTCGTCGATTTAGTTTCGTAGGTCTGTTTGTTAGAACATTAGGATAGAAATTAGCACTGCTAATTTGATCTAAAGTCACTGTGGGATTGTAGCTGTAACTGTTTGTTGATTTCAAACTAGGGATTGATTAGATATAGCTGTTTAGCTTAGGTTAGAAATCAGAAATTAAAGGAGGTACAAGGCACATGTTTAAGTTAATGGAACCTGCTGGACAACAGGTATTCCATTTAACTTCTGAACTTCAGAAATTTTAAAATAAGCACCCATACTTAGACAATGTAAGGTGGAAACACAGAGAGAATAATATGGGTTTCTCAGTTCTGAAACACTTAAAAAATAGGCTGCAAGGTTGTCATCTGGGAGTTATATAGAGGGACAGATTTTCACACAAAAAAAGGGGAAAAAGAGGAAAAAAAGGAGAAAGAAGGAGAGAAAAATACACACTCTATTACACAGTGCTGAAACTTCAGCTTAGGAGCTTTCAAACAGTCAGTTTAGAGCCTTGACCATCAGTTCCCAACAGTTTCTTCTACCATTCAGCTTCCCAGGGTCTTGAAAAGAGTTTTCTTGAGTTCTAAGAGTCTTCCTCTAAGACAGTTTTTGAGTTCATCAATTTGAAGTTTAAGAGTATTCCTCGAGTTTCTTGATTCCCAATCTTTGAAAAGGTCCTATCCATCATTAGAAAAACCTCCTAAAAACAGAGAAGAAGGAGAGTTCTACTCACTTTCGAAAGCTTGTTTAGCCTTAAGCAACAGGAGCCTTTGAAACACTATTACATTTGCTCCCAAGATTACAGCGAAGCCTTTTCTCAGTTTCTATTTCTATATTCGAGTGTCCTAGTTAACTGGAAGGATTCTGTTACTCCTGATTCTTCAATTCGCTGCCTGGACTGTTTTGCTACTGCCTTCATCAGTGTTTTGGTTTGTCGTTGGAATCGGTTTTGCTGGTTGCTGTTTGCTTGCTGTTGATTTCGTGCTACTGATCTTCCCTTCTCCATTTTTGCTGTTTGAAATTCCAGGTACACAATTTCGAACTCGTGTTGGTGTAGACTTGAATTAAGCTGGAAATAAGAATGCCTGCTGGGTTTACGCTCTTGGATCGCTGCTTGTTTATTTCAGAATTAGATTAGATCTTTTATATATATGCTTGTTAGTTGTAAGGTATATTTGTATAACTAAAACTGTTGTACGCTTCGATTTAAATCATGGACTGTAAAATTGAGTCGACATTCCTCGTTAGCATGTAAATTTTGTCAACATTAGTACTGAGTTTGAATTTTCGTTCAAAGCTTATGATGACTAAGGTTTAGATAAAAACAGTTAAGTTCCAAGTAGATAGCTTTATAATGAATCATTAGAATTAGCCTTGCAATTCAGTAGCTAGTCTCTTTATTTAGTTTGTAGCCTTCACTAATCGATTGTCCTATTTTAACAAGTCGCGTGCGAATAAATATTTTTGATCTAGTTGGTAAGAGAGGTCGAGATGTATTAAAATCAGGATATATACGCTCATGTCTTGTTAAGAGTTTTATTTGAATCAGATGCAATCCCGATTATTTAGTAGCGAATTTTAGTTAAAAATGAAATCGCTTCACGCATCAACGCTTTGCGTAAGTTAATCGAAAAAATAACTTCGATAGACATTTACACGGACTAAAGTATTATCAAAAGTCGATGGTTTTGTTTTACTTGGCATAGATTAAAAATGAACGACCCAGACACATGTTGGACCTAGAGGATTGAGATTAGGCCCGTTTTGTTTGAAATATTTAAAGATACGGCTTTAAAAATAAAAGCGGTTTAAAGTTGATTAAAGGCACATAGGTTATAACATGTATAAAAATCAGATATTTTTGCCATTTTACAATAGTTTAAGCGACCGTGCTAGAACCACGAGATTCGGGGGTGCCTAACACCTTCCCTCGGGTCAACAGAATTCCTTACTTAGAATTTCTGGTTCGCAGACTTCATTTGGAAAGTCGAAATTTCCTCGACTCGGGATTTAAATAAATCGGTGACTTGGGACACCTTAATTTATTCCAAGTGGCGACTCTGAAATAAATAAAATAACCCCGTTTCGAATATTGTCACTTAAATTGAAAAAACTCCCTCGCCCATTTTACCCCTCGGGGTGGGCGCGCCGAAAGGAGGTGTGACAGCTCTGGCGACTCTGCTGGGGATGCAAAACCCAGAACCACTGGTTCAGGGTTTAAGAATTCGAGCTTTGAATAATTGTTGTACTTGGCTTATTTAATATCTGATTTTATTATATGTTTGTCTTAATGTGCTAAATGTTGCATCTACCGCTTTGATATCCCGTGAACTGTATATAAACTGTGCCGATACCCACTTCTCCTCTGAGTCTTCTTGAATTTAACATCGGGCATTTGCTGGACATAGCCCGTCTTTCTTTGAGATAGCCGAGGTGCTTGGCACCCGGTGAAGGATTTAGTCACACATGTTTTAGGCGGGGAGTACCACCAGTTAAGCCGGAAAGCCATGCTACCGGTACACTGACCCTCCTCGGCTCGAGTTGTCCGCTCGAGTAAGCCAGTCTAGATACTTTCTCCAACAGGATGTTAACTTAGAATAACAAAGCCTCATGCCGGATCCCTAGTAGGAACGTTTGTTTGCATCATGTGCATTTTTGACTTAGGAGACTCAACACAGGGGTTGGGTCTGTCTAGGACAGGTGAACCTGAAACGAAAAGACCACCATGATGCATCCGGTTTGTGCATTTATTTGTTTTGGACCTGCATGCTGACCGGCTCATTTGAAAAAAAAAATAAAAAATGAAAAAAAAAGAAAGAAAATGGGTTTGAAGAAAAGAAAAACACCAGTGTATAGGGTTAAGGGATTTAATCACATGTCTTGAAAGTAACAAATAATACCGAAACTCTGGTAAATTTTGAAAAAAAAAGAATGAAAAAAAAGAGGTCTCGTTTTTCTAACAAGGTAGTTTGTTTGGTCGAACTACGCAAGTTTGATTCTCACCGGGCGTGGGATACGTAGGCAACCCATATTGGGCTCAACTAATTTTGCTTTTTCAAAATAATAAAAAAAAAATTGATATATATAAAAAAAATGTTAAATGTAGGGGGTAAATAAATGCGTTTAGTCAAGGTAATGTCATTCTTGGGGGAAACAGCCAAACGCCTACAAAAGGGCGCCGAAGGACTGGTTTCACAAGAACAGTACATATGTGTCATACCAGATTCGGTTACACAACCTTCAAATCTTCTTCAAGTGCTGAAAGGCCGTATTAACAAGATCAGTTTTTTTTAAAAAAAAATAATAAAAAATAAAAAAATAAAAAAATAAAAAATAAAAATTTTCTCCTAGTCTTAGAAAAGTTTTAAGTTTTTATTTTATCTTTTCTAGGATCAGCATGGCTCCCCTACAAAGAATTTGTCAGAAAAGGGCAAGAGATGAGTTTTTTGTCCACCAAATCATGGCAGAGTTGAGAAGTCTGCAAAGGGATCTCGCTCAGAAATCCGCAGCAAGGCCGAACAACGCCTCACGGACACAAAAGTTAAAAGCTTTAGAGCATGCTTAGTAGAGTCTGTATTTTTCTTTTAAGAGTGTTTGTCCTTTTAAAGTTTGTATTTCCTTCTTTTTACGCTTTTTACAAATGTTTTAGCTTTGTAAGCAGAATTTTGTGGCAATAAAAAATCAAAAATATAATCTATCTTTATCTTACATTTTGCGGCCAGAACTATGCTCGGTCTGATTCATGCGGGGACATGATACGTAGGCAATCCACATAAGATTCGACCACCATTACATGAAAAAAAAGAAAAAAAAGAGAAAAAAAAGGGAAAGAAGCAATAAATAAAGGAAAATTTGGGAAGCATTTTAAAGAGGGAGCGCAAAGAGAAGCTGGAATGACGCATGCAACCAATGCAAAAGCATGTAGAGGCCCATTTAACTGTATAGGTGCATCACACCCCAACGTGAGATTACCTATCTGTTATGTGTTCCAAACTAACCGTTTGCTTGCTGAAATAAATCAGATCCAAGTTTTATAGAAAGGTGTTTGGTTTAGTGGTAATATGACCTCGCACTCGTACTTTACGAGGCCATGGATTCACGCAGCTGGAGCTGTACCTTCCACCTTACACCAGATGGTGAAGTTTGAGCATAAGGGCCAAGAGATCATGGTCCACGGGGAGGATGAGCAATCGATCTACCGAGACCCATCAATCTCATGCCTCGAAGCAAGAGAAAGAAGCGAGCACATAGTCTACCAGGCCTTTGAAGTTGTGGTTGCCGATCAATATGAAGAAGGAGACCCTTGTCCCCAGCCCTTCCTTTCTAATGCGTCAATCATGGTGGCCAAAGAAATGATTCGACGAGGTTTCAAACCAGGAAAGGGACTCGGGAAATCACTACAGGGAATAACAGAACCCATCACTCTGCCCTCCACTGAGAAGCTCTTCGGGATAGGATTCCACCCTACCTCAGAAGACAAAACATGGGCCAAGGAAAGAAAGAAAGAAGGTTGGGTTCTGCCGCAACCATTGCCACATTTGTACAAGACCTTTGCCCAGCCCAAATATATTGAAGAAGATGATGAGGTGTTCACGGCAGAGGAAATTGAAGATATTTGTGGGGCCATGAGGAAGATGCTCTATGAGACACACATGGTTCAGCCAGGAGAAGGCACAAGCACAGCTGAGGTGCTATATGTGGGGGCAAAAGCTAAACTTCAAAATTGGAAGGCTACACCGTTCCCAGTCAGGCGGGAGTCCGGGTAGACTTGTCCCTGCCACTCTTCTTGCATCACGAGTTATCCCAGGGTGTAACTCGGATGTTTTTCCCTTTCTTTAGTATTCCTTTTCTTTTGTCTTTAACATGTAAAACCTTTTTATCTTTCCGATTCCAAGGAATAAAATCGTTGTTCCATCATTATGTTTTCCTTTTTCTGATTTTGCTGTTTTTCTTTTATCTTTTTTTTTTCAGTTATAATAATACGGCTTTAAATAACATGACATGCTTGCGGACTTCACGCCCAGATCCAAACACGCCGTCTAATTGTGAAATAATGAACCAAGAACTGGAGTATGATGAAGAAGAGGCTTTTAGGGAAATAAATCGAGAACTGGAACACTTTGAGAATAAAACAAAGCCAAATCTGAATGACACCGAGCCAATTAACTTGGGAACTCCT
>MU757568.1:4097-18281 GCA_026770625.1 Nicotiana glauca | reverse complement strand
AGACCTGCTGGGTATGCCCCCGGACAGGGACATTGATTTTGGTATTGACCTGGTGCCGGGCACCAAGCCCATTTCAATTTTTCCGTATCGTATGGCACCAGCGGAGTTAAAAGAATTGAAAGATCAACTTCAGAAACTCCTAGAAAAGGGGTTTATTCGGCCTAGTGTGTCACCGTGGGGTGCACCTGTGTTATTTGTGAAGAAGAAAGATGGCACAATGAGAATGTGCATTAACTACAGGCAGTTGAACAAAGCAACAGTGAAGAACAAGTATCCCCTGCCTCGCATCGATGATTTATTCGACCAGCTTCAGGGAGCGAGGGTGTTTTCTAAGATTGATCTCCGTTCGGGCTATCACCAGTTGAATATCAAGGATTCAAACATTCTTAAGACGGCCTTCAGGACTAGATATGGTCACTATGAGTTTCTGGTTATGTCTTTCGGGCTGACCAATGCCCCGGCAGCGTTCATGCATCTGATGAACAGTGTATTTCGGCTGTATCTGGATTCTTTTGTTATTGTATTCATTGATGATATTTTGGTATACTCGCGTAGTCAGGAGGAGCACGCGGAGCATTTGCGAGTTGTATTACAGAGATTGAGGGAGGAGCAGTTGTATGCCAAGTTCTCCAAGTGTGAGTTTTGGCTTGGTTCCGTGGCCTTCTTGGGACACGTGGTGTCCAGTGATGGTATTCAGGTCGATCCAAAGAAGATTGAGGCGGTTCAGAGTTGGCCTAGACCGTCCTCGGCCACAGAGATTCGTAGCTTCCTCGGTTTGGCAGGTTATTATCGCCGGTTCGTCCAGGGTTTCTCATCTATTGCCTCGTCCTTGACCAAGTTGACGCAGAAGGGTGCTCCGTTTGTATGGTCGGACGAGTGCGAGGAGAGCTTTCAGAAGCTCAAGACAGCTTTGACCACAGCTCCAGTATTGGTCTTGCCATCAGCTTCAGGTTCTTACACCGTTTATTGTGATGCTTCGAGAGTCGGGATTGGCTGTGTATTGATGCAGGAGGGTAGAGTGATTGCTTATGCTTCTCGTCAGTTGAAGCCCCATGAGAAGAACTACCCTGTTCATGACTTAGAATTGGCTGCTATAGTTCATGCCTTGAAGATTTGGAGGCACTATCTATATGGAGTATCTTGTGAGGTATTCACCAATCATCGCAGTCTTCAGCATTTGTTCAAATAAAAACATCTTAATTTGAGGCAGCGGAGGTGGCTTAAGGACTATGATATTACCATTTTGTATCATCCGGGAAAGGCCAATGTAGTGGCCGATGCTTTGAGCCGAAAGGCAGTTAGTATGGGGAGTTTGGCGTATATCCCAGTTGGGGAGAGGCCCTTTGCAGTTGATGTTCAGGCTTTGGCCAATCGGTTGGTAAGACTAGACATTTCAGAGCCCAGTCGGGTATTGGCTTGCGTGGTTTCTCGGTCTTCCTTGTATGATCGCATCAGAGAGCGTTAGTATGATGATCTGCATTTACTTGTCCTCAGGGACAGAGTTCAGCACAGAGATGCTGCCGGATTTGTGTGCCCAATGTGGATGGGCTTAGAGATTTGATTCTTGAGAAGGCCCACATCTTGCGGTATTCCATCCATCCGGGTGCCGCGAAGATGTATCAGGACTTGAGACAGCACTACTGGTGGAGGCGAATGAAGAAGGACATTGTGGGATTTGTGGCTCGGTATCTCAATTGTCAGCAGGTAAAATATGAGCATCAGAGACTGGGCGGTTTGCTTCAGCAGATGGTTATTCCTGAGTGGAAATGGGAGAGAGTTACTATGGATTTCGTGAGTGGTCTTCCTCGGAATTTGAAGAAGTTCGACTCGATTTGGGTGGTTGTGGATCGGCTGACCAAGTCCGCGTATTTCATTCCAGTGTGTACTACATATTCCTCGGAGTGGCTGGCAGGGATCTTTATTCGTGAGATTGTCCGATTGCATGGGGTTCTAGTTACTATTATCTCGGATAGAGGAACTCAGTTTACTTCCCAGTTCTGGAGGACTTTTCAGCGAGAGTTGGATACGCAGGTAGAGCTGAGCACAGCGTTTCATCCTCAGACGGACGGACAGTTCGAGCGTACCATTCAGATATTAGAGGACATGTTGCGTGCCTGTGTGATTGATTTCAGAGGTTCTTGGGATGAGTTTCTACCTCTTGCAGAGTTTTCCTACGACAACAACTATCAGTCTAGCATTTAGATGGCGCCGTATGAGGCCTTATATGGGAGACGGTATAGATCTCCGGTCGGTTGGTTTGAGCCCGGCGAGACTAGGTTGCTGGGGACAGATTTGGTTCAGGGTGCCTTAGAGAGAGTGAGAGTGATTCAGGAGAGACTTCGCACAGCTCAGTCGCGTCAGAAGAGTTATGCGGACCGGAAGGTTCGAGATGTATCTTACTCGGTGGGTGAGAAGGTCTTGCTGAAGGTTTCACCCATAAAGAGTGTGATGAGGTTTGGAAAGAAAGGGAAGCTGAGTCCGCGGTTCATCGGACCTTTTGAGGTTCTTAGGAAGATTGGGGAGGTGGCCTATATGCTTGCTTTGCCACCCAGCTTGTCGAGCGTTCATCCGGTATTCCATGTTTCCATGCTCCGAAAGTATGTTGGGGACCCGTCTCATGTCTTTGACTTCAGTACAGTTCAGTTGAATGAGGATTTGACATATGATGTAGAGCAGTGGCTATTTTGGGTTGTCAGGTTCGAAAATTGAGATCGAAGGATATAGCTTCGGTGAAGGTTCAGTGGAGAGGTCGGCCCGTGGAGGAGGCTACTTGGGAGACCGAGCAGGAGAAGCGGAGCAGATACCCTCACCTATTTGAGACTTCAGGTATGTTTCTTGACCCGCTCGAGGACGAGCGTTTGTTTTAGTTGGGGGGATGTGACGACCCGACACGTCGTCTCATGTGTTTCCGTCCCGTTTTCCCCTATTATTACTTCTTCATGATTTATTATGTGTGTTGGATGAGTTTGAGTTGATTCGGATTGGATTTGGTAGGAAAATGGGCAATTAGTCTCTTTAAGCGGAGGTTGGTTTGGAAAAGTCAAACGAAAGTTGACTTATGAGTTAGAGGGCTCGGATGTGATTTCTAACGATTCGGTTAGCTTCGGGGGATGATTTGAGGCTTAGGAGCGCAATCGGAAGTAATTTTGGAGGTTCGGTGTAGAATTAGGCTTGAATTGGCGAAGTTAGCATTTTAGCGATATCCGGTTGATAGGTGAGATTTTGATCCGAGGGCCGGAATGGAATTTTGAGAGTTGCAGTAGCTTCGTTAGTTGATTTGTAATGTGTGTGCAAAATTTCAGTTGAATCAGAGGTGGTTAGGTCGGGTTTTTGATCGAATGTGAGTTTGGGAAGAATTTGATAAACTTAGGCTTTGATTTGGTGAAATTTGATGATTTTGATGTTAACTATAGTGATTTGATGATTCGAGAAAGTTTGAATAAGGTAATAGATCATATCTGTGCTTTTGGTTGAGGTCCTGGGGGCCTCGGGGTGAGTTCGGGTGGTTAAACGGAGAGTTTGGAGTTTATTGCATGTTTTGGATTTGCTGGTTCTGTCATTTCCGCATCTACGAAAAAGGGACCGCATAAGCGGTTCCGCAAATGCGGCGGGGAGGTCGCAGAAGCGGTTATAGTGGGAGCTTGACCCTTCAGCAGAAGCAGACAAGAGTCCGCATAAGCGGTCCCGCTGGTGCGATATCTGGACCGCAGAAGCGGTCGTGGCACTTAAGTGACTTCCGCAGAAGCGTAATAATTGCCGCAAAAGTGATAACCGCAGAAGCGGTTTTGGTGCCGCTGAAGCGAAAAGGCCTGGGCAGATATTTAATTAAGTCTTCTTCGAGAATTTTGAAAGAACAAACATTTTGGACTTCGGACTAAGAGGATTTTGGGCAATTTTTGAAGAGGGTTTCAAGGGCTATCATCAGGTATGGATTCTTGGACTTAGATTATGATATTATGGTGTATAAACGTGGATTAACACTGAAAACCCAAAGAATTAAAGGGTAAAAATGGAGGTTAGGGCTTGAAACTTAAGAGAGTTTAAAGTTGTGATTTGAGGGGTCAAATGGACTCCGATTCTTGTGAACTTGTTATGTATAGACTCGTGGAGAGATAAGTATCGTATTGATATAAAAAATTTTGGATTTCGTGAAGTGGGCCCGGGGCTCGGGTTTTGCAAATTTCGTAATTTTCGATATTTTTTGAGTCTTTTCGATTGGGTTATTTTCCCTTAGCCTATTGTAATGTATTCATTGTGATTTTGGCCAAATTCGACGCGCGAGGAGGTCGATTTGAGAGGGAAGGGCATTGCGAGCTAGTCTTTGGCCGGCTAGAGGTGCGTAATTGATGTAAATGCTGCTCTGAGGGTTTGAAACCCCGGACTTTCACATCGTAAAGCTATATTGAGGCATGACATGCATTCCACGATGAGTGCGGGGTCGTTTACTGTTGGGGATTGAGACTTGGTCCATCCCGAGTGTTAATTTCTATTATATTGGCGATTGAGACGCATACTTTATCACTGTGAATTGGACTTATTGCCATGTTTGGGGCCTTGTGCCGACCTGTAGAATCCTTAGGGGATCCTTATGTGATTTTCCTCACTTGTGTGCATAACATATACTATCAGTCATGCTTTCAACTGTTAAAAACAATATAATAACTGTGTTTATACATGAATATTAAATGGAAAAAGTATATGAGGGCTGAGATCCCTATAGTATGTCATGCCCGGTTGGCTGTGAACTTATTTAACTGAGATGGGTCGGGGACCCGATAGTGAGGATGTTTCCCTTTGATACGGATCGGGTTGCACGCCGCAGCGATGATATATATATCGATATTGAGGCTGAGAGCCTCTTTGATGCCACGATATGGCTGATATTGCGCTTGGGCTGTAGGAGCCCCTCCGGAGTCTGTATACACCCCCAGTGAGTGCCGTCGACGTTAAATAAGTGGAGCGAGATGCACGCCGCAGCGGGTACTAGAGTGTACCGTTATCTGTGTTGCATCTTTTCATGCATTATTCCTTGATTGTATTACTTGTTGGTTACCGTTTCACTGATATTGATCTACATTGCTAGATATAGATTACTTTGTGCATTTTCTGCGTTTTCTTACTTTCAGACTGTAGTTATGTTTATTACTCACTAGGTCGGAGTACTCACTTTACTCCCTGCACCTTGTGTGCAGATCCAGGGCATTCACAGGCTGAGTGAGCATTGACCAGCTTTCCAGAGTTCTTATTTCGGGAGTATTTGAGGTAGCTGCAGGGCGCTCGCAGCCGTTGATTCTCCCTTCTATCCCTATCCTTTTATTTTCGCATTATCAGCTTTTAGTCAGACTTTGTAGTAGGATGTTACTCTATATTTTAGAGGCTTATGTTCGTGACACCGGGTCCATGTTGGGCTGTATTGGTATTTGTTAGATTTTTGTTCCACATTATTATCAGTAATTTAGGCCTTGACTTAAATGGCATTTATCTTCATCTATTTAATTAATGGGGTTATTGTTATAAATGGTCGGGCTTGCCTAGTAGTGTGCTGGGCGCCATCATGACCGGGTTGGGGTCGTGACACCGGCAACCATGGCCAAAACCACCACTTCCATTCTTATTAAAAATAATTTTAACATCCTAGAAAATTAGCACATGGTTTTAGAAGAAACCACTAATGAAACCATCCAAAATAATAAAAGTTCTCTTAATAATCCTAAGACTACCCATGCAAAAGAACAAATGTCCAACATAAGTGAGGATTGTGCCATGTTGGATATTAACGTGTCTAACTCAAAAAAAAGGGGGAAATAAACCCATGTAGGAATTAAGAGGAAATGACAATAGTAACCCTACTACTAAAAATACATCCACTACCCTCCCTACTAATAAAACAAGACCTTTTGGTAATTACATTATCTTAACCAAAAATCCGGATAAAAATCTTGCTTTAGGATCTCATAATCTCTCCCTCCCTGAGCATGTAAGCCAAATGGCAAATAAAGATGACCAAGGCTTACATTTGTCCAACCAAATCAACCAAGAAATAGATACTACTCCTATAGAAGAAATATCTATAAACCATGGCATTGGGCAACCAATAGCCATGCAAGCGCAACACAAAATCATTACCTTACTACCCAATCCTTCTCAATCTTCCCCTAGCCCCTCTAACACGCCTAAGTTAGAAACGTTAGGTATTCCCATCCCTCTTCAAAATGCCTAGAATTCCTTCAACCATAAGGAGACGTCCCAGATTGATACAGATCCTAAGACAACACAGAGCAATTGCCATGGAAAACCTTCCACCCTTTTCTCCACAAGTAGAAAATTCACAAATAATTTACGTCCAACCTACACAAGCACAGGAATATCAAACAGTATCATGGAAGGAAATGGGATTAATGGGCCATGCAGTATGATTCACTCTACAAATCAACGACCAGGACTCAGTTGTGATACTTCACAACACCCAGTATTTGGCTCAACTCATAGCGGAGAGCACGAGACTAGTCATGAACAATTACCTCAATCAAGTTTGGCTAAACAATATTCTACAACCCCTAGCTTCCTCAGTGAACCCTCAAATAGTGCATGCAATGAGAAATAATTGGAACTTACCCCCTCACAAAGATACTAGCTAATAGACTAAAATATTTTCTAAATAACCTAATTAGTCCCTTCCAAGCTAGCTTTGTGAAAAATAGAAGAGCTTCCGATAATGCTGTTATTATCCAAGACATTGTTTCAAACTTAAAAAGATTAAAGGGAAAACAAGGCCAAATGCTCCTCAAACTCGATTTGGAAAAAGCGTTTGATCGTATTGAATGGTCCTTCATGCACTATAACCTAGAATACTTTAAATTTCCTCCCAAGTTCACAAAACTTCTGTTAAATAGTATCACAACTAGCTCAATTTCAGTTCTAGTAAATGGCTCGATCATAAACTCCTTTGAGACAACTAGAGGAATTAGACAAGGGGATCCCATTTTTCCATATGTCTTCATACTTTGTCCTGAAATGCTTTCAACATACATTCACTATCAAATAGACTTAAAGAAATGGGATCCAATAACCACTGGAAGGAGAAGTCCAAAATTTTCCCACTTGTTCTTTGCGGACGATCTCACTTTGATGGCTAAAGCCAATAAAAAATCGTGTAACTCCATCAAAGAAGGTCTTGACTATTATTGCAAAATTTCTGGGCAAAATATTAATCTCGCAAATTCTAAAAGTTTGTTTTCAAAAAATTGTCCTAAATTAGACATAAAAGATATTACTAACATGTTAAGTATAAGGAAAAGTAAATTTTTTGGCACCTACCTAGGCTTCTCTATATTAAATTACTCTCCTAGACCAAGAGACTACCAATTCATAATTGATAAGATGAGATCCCACCTAGCTGCTTGGAAAATGAATTTCATTAATATAGTCGGCAGAACTATGCTGGCACACTCTTGTTTAAATTCAATTCCAAATCACTATATGCAATATACCGTACTTCCAAAAAGGATTCTCAATAACATTGACAAGGTGAAAAGGGATTTCATCTGGGGATCCACCAATGAAAAGAAAAAAATTCACCTTGTAAATTGGTCAACCATTTGCCAACCAAAATCTAATGATGGTGTAGGAATACATAGTGCCATTTCAAAAAACCTGTGCACTTTGGCTAGCATGGTTTGGATACTACTCAAAAATCCCACCTCTCCCTGGGATACTCTTTTAATCACCACCTATTCTTCAAATAATGCTATTAATAAAAAACTTTTTCATTTGGAGAAACATTTAAAAGGGTTGGGAGTTATGCTCTAAAGGGATCACTTGGTCACCCCAAATTCTCTCAAACATGGATATTTGGGAAACTAATTGGATTCCTGGGGTAGGAAACCTTAGATCTACTATGGAAGACCCTCTTCAAAAAAGAGAACAAACCCTAAAATTAAAAGACTTACTAAATAGGAAAAATTGGGAATTGGATAATCTTTCTTTGGATATTCCAAATCATATTAAGATCATTATTAAAAAAGTGAGAATTTGGAGAAAAGTCCCAAGGAGTGACATCCCTATATGGTCACTAACTACCAAAGGTTTTTTCACAACTAAAACTTGCTTTAGTTTACTTGAGCCCTCAAGAATAAGCTATCAGGATTTCCAATGGATTTGGAAGCTACATTGTCCCAATAAAATAAAATAAAATAAAATACTTTTTGTGGCAATGTCTCCATAACAGGATTCCTTGTAGACAATATCTGGCAAGAATTGGTTTGAACTTAGATCTAATAAGTCTGGTATGAAATAACAAGCAAGAATCTATTACTCACATTTTCTTTAATTGTAAGGCAATCAAGCCCTTTTGGGAAAGGGTTGGGTGGCATCACTACTACAAAGATTCAGGTGATCACTGGCTAATCCAACTTAAGACCTTTTATTACCTGATTACTAATAATTTCATAAATTGGGACCTTCTCTTCCCTTTCATAATTTGGTATGCATGGACAAATAGGAACAATAACAATCATAAAAATACCAACTCCCCAATCAATTGTGACTTTGTCGTTAAAAAGACTATTGAATTTAAACTCCTCACTGAAAAAAGCATCTTCACTCCTCCAAAAATCCCTATTAATATTGCATGACACAAGCCACCAACAGGGTGGACTAAACTTAACATAGATGCTAGTTATAACACTGTTATGCAAAAAAGTGGTTTGGGAGGCATTTTCAGAAATGCTAAAGTTCATTGGATTGTGGGATTTGAAAAATCTTCACATGCTAGTGGCTCACTAGAGGCAGAGTTGAAAGCTCTACTAGAAGGGCTCAAAATGGCTAAGGAATGAAGACTATACCCGCTGGCAATAGAATCTGATTCTGTGGAAGCTATACAATCGATCCTACAAGGGAATATGCTTTATGATGATATTGTTAATGAATGCAGGTGGTTAATGCACCAGCAGAAGGAGATAATCTTCCGACACACATTCAGGCAAGGGAATAATGCGTCTCATCACATGGCAAAAAAAGAAAAAGAAGAACATGAAGGCGTGAAGATTTTTTTTGAAGATCCCTCTTATGTTAAATGTTTTATGGAAAAAGACTTATTAGAACAATGTATTTTTGTTGAACTACTCTTATGATGCTTGCAACACTTTGGCAATCCTAGGTAATGAAAATGTCCTTCAGAGACACCAACTATGGAAATAATATATTTAATCCTCCTTAAATTTTAATATATAAATTTCATGTTTGCTCAAAAAAAATCTTTTATCAGAGGGAATAACTTACGTTTTACCTTTTGATTATTAATAACACTATTCCCTCCAAATGTTAATGGATATTATGACATTAAAATAAAAGTGTCACTAATTGCTATCTAATAAATGACATTTAAGTTAACAGTCGCAATATTTTGTGACGTTTTTCTCCAAATGTCATTATTTTGTGATATTTCTTAAGAAAATGTCAGGAAACTATATATTTTTCGACAGTTATGTTAAATGTCATTAAATAAATATCGTCGTATCCATGATTTCTTGTAGTGATAGCTATAAATGGTATTTAAGTAAATAGAATGAATGAGTTACCCAAGATAGGATGGAATCGGTGAATGTTCTTTCTAACAATGATGAGTGATGGATAATTCTTTGAATATCTGAGTTATTCTCGAATTTGGTGGAAAAGTGTAGACAAGAATCTTGGCCAAAAGGTTATTTTTGTCTCCTTGCAATAAGATCTGATTCTCCTTTTTAAAATCAAAGATTATTTTACAAATGAATATTGCATGTCTCCTATCATTGTGTCTCTTTTTTTTATAGGAACATGTTCCTAGAAACCCTTACAAGTACAGAGAATATCCACTAGAATATTCTCCTTTAGGTCATATCTTAAAGCTAGTCGTTATAACTTTGTCAGAGGCTCACGGCCTTGGAAACGGTTATTGACGATTCCTTCACTTCGATCGTTGCTGACTCTTCGACCATGACCTTCATTGTTGATTAGATCATTTCGACCCATGGCAACTTGAAGATGCTTTATCGATATCATTTTGACTTATATTCTAGAGATAGATTTCGACCCATACAGCAAGGAACTCGAAGGATAAAGCAGAAAGGACTCTTGGCTCCTCATGTTTTTCTTTTGCTTTTAATTTTAATATGTAATATTTACTGGCCAATTAATTCGATACCTCATTTTTCAGTTATAATATTTGATATTTGATGTCCAACTAATTGGAACCTGCATCAATGTTGCTACCTCATGTTAGGTTACGTGAAAATTTCCAAATTTCATGAAAATAACTTATAGTCTTATAATATTCCAAAAAAGAAAACGATAAATGACAAGAAGTTATAGCTCTTCCATATGCTCCATAATTATTTGAGATTTATTTTACTTAACAATACATGAAATGAACCTGAGCTATGGGTGACAATTAGGCGGATTGGAATTTTGAATAGGTTAAATAAGTTCAGTTAATAAATGAATAAGTCATTAATCCATCCAAAGTTGACTCGGGTTAAAGTGGCTTTATCAAGATAGGTTAAACAATGGATAATAACCAATATGTCCGACTCTTACAAGGTTTAGTTTTGGTTTCTTATAATTTGTCTAATTACCAAGCAAAACTAATAAGTTGTTTTTTCCTTTATTATGGCCATGTAAAAAATATCAAACAAAAGAAATTTTTCTGTTTTTTAATATTTTGACCTGGGGGCATTTGCATCTATACTCGTTTTCTGGGTCACGTTTTAACGTGTGCCCACTTTACAAAGGATAGACTGACATATTTTGCAAGTTTGCTGAACCAAGTGTGCTGAAGTTTTTGTTTGTAATTGCTGAACCTAAGCATAGTAGCTGAAGTTTTATTATCTATTTGTAGAAGTTTTTGTTTGTAATTGTTGAACTTAAACATAGTAGCTGAAGTTTTGTTCTCTATTTGCTGAAGTTTTTGTTTGTAATTGCACTAAATAAGCTGAAGTTTTCTTGTCCTGGTTTCACTAGTTTTGTCACTAAGCTTTTTCAAAAACTTCAGCAGAAGATGCTGAAGTTATTTAGTACATTTATAAAAACTTCAGCACTAAATAAGCTGAAATTTTTTTGTCCTGGATAAGCTTTTTCAAAAACTTCAGCAGAAGATCCTGAAGTTATTTAGTTCATTTGTAAAAACTTCAGCACTAAATAAGCTGAAATTTTTTTGTCCTGGATTCATTAGTTTTGTCATAAAGCTTGTTCAAAAACTTCAGCAGAAGATGTTGAAGTTATTTAGTTCATTTGTAAAAAAATTCAGCACTAAATAAGCATTAGTTTTTTTGTCCTGTATTTATTAATTTTGTTATAATCAGAGTACTGTAAAATAATCAGATTGCCAACAGTATCTAAATCATATAATTTTGAAAACAATAAACGTGAAAGGAACATAATTATCTTGAAAAGAATTACTAAGTGTGACTTTAAAACTTTCCGTACGTGGAAATATTTACAAATTATTATCTACTAACTTACGTAATTATTTCTAATTTATTTTTAAATAATCTGATAAACATACTTATGGCAATCATCCCATGAACTGAAGTTTCATAGCAGCACCAACAACAGCAGAAGAAAGAAGAAGAAGAAGAAGAAGAAGAAGAAGAAGAAGAAGAAGAAAATGAAGGAGGAGAAGGAGGAGGAGAAGGGGTTGAAGTTGTTTAAAAAGTAGATACTAGTTAAAACTTTTTAAAAAAATATGTATAGGTTAAATGGGGGCGACCAAATAGGGCGCCCCATGCAATTTTTACGGTTTTCTGATAGGTTAATTTGAGTTACATATTTAGCCCAAATTAACTTTAACTTTTTGATGGACTTAACTGGACATATCAAAATAGGCTGAATACATACTGGTGTTGGAGTTCCTCTAATTCCTTGTAACAGTTGGTTTCCTGTAAAGCAATGGAAACATTTCCCAATTGAGTCGAGCTGTCATGACCCTAGTTCACCAATTGTGAACACGTCATGACGGCACCTAGTCTTCACGACCAGGTAAGCCTAACACATTGCGGAAGTAACAACATTTGCGAAATTTATATTCAAAAGCTAAATAACATGAGTAATGTATACAGTTGTCGCCTGGCACATACACTTTAATACAAAATACCGAAATAACCTCCAAGACCCGGAAACCCACGGGCAACACAGGCTATAAGAAATATTACACTGCTCTAGTCACCGGAATAATCTAATACAAAGAGGGATCGAAATAACATCTAATAACTATGGATAAAATGAGAAGGAGACTTTGCGGATCTGCGGACGTAGCAGATGTATACCTCAAGTCCCCAATACGCTCCCTAATAGCTATTGGCGGTACGCCTGCTCAGAAGCAGTACACCACAGCGGTACTCAGTAAGTGCCAAGCCTAACCTCGGTTGGGTAGTGACGAGGAAAGGTCAGGGCCCTACTGAGACATAAATAATAAAATAGCAAGATATTAATAGTATCGAAGTCTGATGAAAACTAATGAACACAGCGGTTATGAAATATAGTACTGCAAGACAAACAGAAACACAGAGTAAATATAGCAAAATTACAAGAATACCGACGAGGGTCTTCCAGAATACCGTCCTGTAGCCCTTTTTTTTTCAACTGTCCAATGGAACTCCCGGGATACCGTCCCGTAGTCCAAATCTCATATCAATATCAAAAGATCTCCCGGGATACCGTCCCGTAATCCAATCATCAGAGTGCAGGGGGATCTCCCGGGATACCGTCCCGTAGTCCCAAAATAAAAGTGCAGAGGGATCTCCCGGGATACCGTCCCGTAGTCCCAAAATAAAAGTGTAGGGGGATCTCCCGGGAATCAAATCCGTAGTCCCAAAGTAAACAAACAAGGGGGAACTCCTGGAATCCGCATCCGTAGTCCCAATGTAAATGCGCAACCAACATCAGTGAATTATTCAAAAATTTAAGTACAACAAAATAAGGCATCAAATAATACTGGCCTAACATGTTCCACGTAATCACAATTTAGTCAATTTAAATAAATAGGCAGCTTAGATCAATTAAACATGCTCTTCTACGCTAGCACAGGCTATAAAAGCAAGTAAAGTAAGGCAAATATGAAAGAGAATTCAAATCAAGTATTTAAGTAAAAATCCGGGTTTCAACAATTTGCTCAAGCACGCGCTTGTCACCTTACGTACAAGGNGTCACCTCACGTACAAGGCATTCAATTACCAATTATCACATCCTAAGAGACGAAGTCCCCCACACAAGGTTAGGCAAGCCACTTACCTCGAACCGGGCGAAATCAACTAGGGAACAATGCCCTTGCCACGAGTATCCGACTCTAAATGGCCCAAATCTATTCAATTTAATTACAAATCATAAATAATATTGCAAACAACTGATTTCACTATTAAAATTAAAGCTAAGGCGCAAAAATAGGTAAAATGACCAAAACGCCCCTCAGGACAACGTCTCGGAACCGAATAATTTTTATATTTTTAGAAATCTCGTACTCTCACGAGTCTAACCATATAAAAATCACAGAAATCGGAGGTCGAATGCCCCCCCAAAACCCAATAGTTTAGTCAATGAACTTTCACCCAAATTCTTCCATTTTTGATCCTTAATTCGAATTTATAAGGTGGATTTAACTACTAAATGATGTAATATAACTAGAAAGGATCATAGAAATGTTACCCAATAATCTCCTCTTCAAAATCCTCTCAGAATCGCCCTTGCCCGAGCTAAAAATTAATTTTCCTACTTTTGAAACTTAACCCTCGATTTTGGTATTTCTGGACAGCGGTTTCCGCTTTTGCGGTCCAGGGACCGCTTTTGCGGTTTTCACTTAAAGGGTCGGAGTCTGCTTCTGCGGACTTATAACCGCTTATGCGGCTCCGCCTTTGCGGATAGCTGACCACTTCTGCGGTCTCGGAGGAAAAGGGGCCAACTCGCTTTTGCGGTGCGAAGGCCACTTCTGCGGCGCCGCTTCTGCGGTTCCCAAGCCGCAGAAGCGAAAGCAACAGAAGCCTGCTGCAATTTTTCCTTCTAGCTTCCAAAACTAACCCGTTGAGCATCCGAAATCATCCCGGAACTCCAACCAAAAGCACCAATACAACCTAATACCTTATTCGAACTTGTACCAATCCTCAAAATACCTCAAACAACATCGGAAACCCGATTAAATCAAGGATTCAAGCCTAAGAA
>MU757567.1:0-31975 GCA_026770625.1 Nicotiana glauca | reverse complement strand
TTGTCCTTTAATTGGAAAAACTCCTTCCACCACGCCCTTCGCGGGGTACGGTAGCGCCAAAAGGAGGTGTGACAGGACTGAGTGGAGATTAGGGAAGAGGGAGTTGTGGAGATGGTTTGGTGTTAATTTGGTGCTGTTTGGAGGCGGCGCCTCCAGGCAAGGGGTTGGGAGTTCTAGGGTGGCGGCTAGGGTTTGGGCATTTTGGGAGTTTCCAGTGAGATTCGAGGGAAACAAATGGTGGTATGGGTATGAGGGAGGGGAGAGGAAGCTATAGTATAATTTTGGTGGAGATTGGAGACTCGCCGCCGCCGTAGGCGATTTCCGAAGGCGGAGGCTATGGAGGAGGCTGGTCTCTAGGGTTTGATAGAGAAGAGACGAAGGGGTGGGGGAGGGGTCACGTTTGGACATATATATGTAATTGGACCCTCGATTCCCAGCCGTTTGATCATCAAACCTCGACGGCTCGAATTAATAGTTATCTAAACGAGGTCGTTTGGTGGGGTGTGAAGGCTGGACCGGGTTTTGACGCGGGTCTTTGGGCTGGGTAAATTGATTTTGGACGAATTTTTTGGGGCTTCTTGATTGGGCTGGTGAATTAAACCTAGACTCGACCAAAATTTGGGTCTTTAACAGACCCAATCCTTCTTTTTTAATTTGTTTTCTTTAAATTCCCTTTTTTATTTCTTCTTTTTTTTCTTTTCAAAATTAAAAAATAAAATTTGAATTAAATCCTAGGACCTAATTAAAATGATTAACACAATTAATTATGCGGACAATTCATCGCTTATGCGGACAATTCATCGCTTAAGCGTGTCCGCTTCTGCGGTCCAAGACTCGTAGAAGCGAAAATACCAGTTGCAACAGGCTTCAGCAACATGCAAATTCCAAAACTCCCTGTTTAATTATCCGAACTCACCCCGAGGCCCTCGAGACCTCAACCAAAAATACCAATCCTAAAACATTATTCAAACTTGTTCCAATCATCAAAACACCACGATTAATACTAAAACCATCAAATTACATCAATTCAAATCCTAAGTTTTTTAAATTCTTCCGAAACACGCACTCGGTCAAAAACCCAACCAAACGACGTCCGAATGACCTGAAATTTTGCACACATATCCAAAATCACCTAACGAAGCTACAACAACTCTCAAAATTCCATTACGACCCTCAGATCAAAATCTCACCCATCAACCGGAATTCGCCAAAATACTAACTTCGCCAATTCAAGCCTAATTCTACACTGGACCTCCAAAATCAATTCCGATCACGCTCCTAAGCCACAAATCATCCCCCGAAGCTAACTAAATCACCAGAAATCACATCTGATCCCTCTAACTCATAAATCAACATCTGATTGACTTTTCCAACTTAAGCCTTCTTAAAATAGACTAAGTGTCTCATTTTTCTACCAAAACCAACCCAAATCGACTCTAACACACCAAATACTGATAATGAAATATGAATAAGCATAAAATGGGGGAAACAGAGCGGTAATTCATGATACGACGGGTCAGGTCGTCACAAGATTTCTCGATTGTTTTTTCGAAAAATTGGGGGAGCTGTTAAGTTCTAAGCTCGATTTGATTATCGCCTTAAAGCATCAAATTCAATCACTCGAGGACGGCTTGTTGTGTCTAAGATGGGGGAGCTGTTAGTGAGACCTGTGAAAGAACGAATAATGATGTGCCAGTGAAAAAAAAATCTGCAAAGACCTCCGGTAATCTTTTACCATCATTATTGGCTAATACTCCAAGAACAAATGAAGAAATGGAGGGATTTTAGGATGTGATGAACGAATTAAAGAAGCAGCTACTTGAAGGATCACTTGAGCTAGACGTTATCTCAATCTTTGGAAGATAAAAAGAAGGAGATAGTCAGATGAAATTTTTTTTTTAACGATGTATGTAGTTTTATTGCTGTGGATCGGGTAGGTTTGAATTTAAAAAAATGGGGCGGGTTAGTTGGTCCAATAAGGGGATGCCATGTGGATTTTAAAAGTTAGGAGGGTGTTTTTAACGTGTAAAGGATAAATATACACCTAATCCATAACGGTAGGGATATATTTGATATGATAAAACTTAAACGGAGGGTAAATAAGGTCCATTTATGATAGTAGAGGGGTAAATCAGACCCTTAACCATTTAAGAAATATTATGAGTTAATCACATGCCTACTTGTGGCAGAGCAGAATAATACTCTATTAATAAAAAATCATGAAGCCCGTCCCACTAGGTCAGCTCCATTCCCGAAAGTTAATGTTGTAGCAACATAGGATAAGTTTGAAAGAAAATAAAATAGTTATCGTGGTAGTAGATATGGTCGAAGACATGGACGTGGCAGAGGACGAAACAATTATCGTCATTGTGGTAGAAATAAAATGGAGAACAATTGTGAGCACGTGATTTTTGCCCTATATGAGAATTATTCCCAAAAAATCAAATTAAAATAGTATTGCTTTGTGTGTGTGATTTTTGTGAATTTTGGTTATTTATTTGCATTTTTGTGTATGCATGTTATTTGTTTAAATTAATTTAAAATACAAAAATATTGCATTATAGGACTCAATTAGGTAATTAGGAATTAGCTAAGCATCTTTGTGATTTTAATTTGATTCAAATGATGAAGAAAGTAATTAAAAGCTCGAAGCTGGGCCAAATCCAGCAATTCAGGCGGAAGGCCCAAACCAAATTGCCCCAATATCAGGCCCAATTACCCGGTCCAGCCTCTGGTCTCTCAAGCCTCACCAAACGACGTCGTATTGAGGCCAAACGACGCGTTTCGTTGATAATCAATCTCAACCGTCTGTTCCATCCAATCCAATGGCCCAGGTTCCCCGTCTCTACCCGATCCAACGCCCGACCCATTACCCGTCTCGACCCAGCCCCATCACTTAATCAAACGGCATCGTTTCTTCCGTCTGAAAAGATCCTGGCCATCGATATCACTTCATCCAACGGCCAGGATCGAATCCCCAGCCTCGTATATAAACAACCAAACACACCCCACGCCCCCCCGAACCAAACCCCTCTCTCACTATCGTCTCTCTCGTCTCAGAGACCAAACGTCCCCCAAGAACCCTAGCCAGCCGCCACCTCTCCCCTTTGCCTAAAACCCGGCGGCAACAACGCCGCCGGTCACCAAGTTAACACCACAAGACCCCCTGACTCCCCTCTCCACAAATCCATCAAGGCCTTAGCTCGAATCAGTCCGCAGCTTCTCGAATCTTCATTTGAAGATTCGAGCAAAACTGGAACTCATCTCAACCAAGCCCAAACTCACACACAACCCTCCCTGGACCTTCCCCGTGACCAGACCATGCTTGGTTTGGTTCGAATCCAACCAGAAAGCCCCGAGCTCCAAATGGCGGCTATGAACCCTAGAAGTTCGAAATGGGGTTCCCCAGCTCGGATTCGATAGGCGATTCGAGGTCCAGTGGACCTTAGCTTGGGTGTTCTCAGTTGAGAACACCTTGGTTAAGGCCCACTTGGCTTCGAAATTTCCAGCCCGTTGGCCCGAGTTCGTCTAGGTGTGATTAATTTTCTGGAGGTATTTATTTCTTTTCCTTCGTTGTTTTGTCTGTTTTGCTAGTTTAGTTATGTGTGTATTTGTATATTTTTCAATTTTTCTCAATTTGTTCTGTTCTCATCTTCCCGACCTTTTATTTGGTCAAATTTTTCATTTCTGTTTGTTGGTTGATTGCGTGTGTATTCGCTTCGATTAGAATCGTCGAATAGTTTAGTCTCATATTTTTCTCTGCTTTGGTTTAGCTACTGTGAATCATAGATTAATAGGTCGATTATTTGTTATCGATTACACGTGTTGTATTCGACAAATGAATGTCGTCGATTAATTTTGTGAGCCTGGACACTGGGCACTGATCAATACTGCCTAGGTTTGTTCCAGAATCATTGATGGAATTTAAAGCCTGAATAGTTTGAATTGTTAAGCTTAGGAAATGACTTGGTTATAGCTGCATCTCTGGTATGTGTTCCGAGTAGGATTCGAAGTTTGGAGTTTGAAATGTGTAGTTTGAGTGGCCTGTCAGATAAGTGCTGGTGGACCATTTAAAAATTGTAATAATTTAATAAGTATGGGTTGGGAAGTCAGAAATAACAGAGGAAATGATACAGTACCCATGCTCATTGCTTTAAAAAAGGGGAGTAGACATACGATAATGGGAAGCCCAGGGAATATCATGGCTAATAGGGAGTTTTTAATGAATTTAAGTGTCAGGAGTAGGCTGGAAAGAGGGAGTATTTTGGTTATAAAAGAAGAACTTCAAAATTTTAAAAAGGAGGACCCATGTTTAGACAATTCAAGGTGGGAAGACAGAGGGAATAATATGGGGACTAATCAGTTTTTTTAAACAATAAAAAGGGGGCTGCAGGACTGCTTTAGTCTGGATATAAGGTGAGGCCATAGACAATACACAGGGGGGATTCGAAGAGAAAACATATAGAGTCATATATACATTCTAGTGGAGGCAGAGAAAAGAGAATAGATAGAAAACGAGAGAGCTTTGAAAGGATTAGCTATAGTATTCTAAAGTCAGTCTTGGGCAAGCACTGTTTCATTGCTTAAGTCCGAGGCAATTCAAGCCTTTCTCTGTTTCCGTTTCTACACTTGTGCGTTTCAAGTTAATTGAAGTAGGTTCTGTCGGGTTTCGCTGGGTTTATTATTGCTGTTTGGTTTTTCCAAAGTGATTGCTGGTTTGCCCTTGAAAGTTTTCTGTTTTTGTTTAAACCACTCCTGAGATTTTGGATATATCATTCCCACATCCGAGTGTTCAAATTATCTGAAGGTTTCTCTGAGTTTATTTGGCTTGATCTGTTGCTTTTGGTCTTCCGGAAATGGCTGTGATCTGTTCTTGAGTCCTCCATTGGTTCAAGTTTATTCCTGGTTTTCCTATTCTTGCTACTACTGCTGTTATTATTTGCTGTTGGAGCTGTTGCACTACTGATCTCCTTCCTCATTTCTGCTGTTGAAATCCAGGTACACATTTCTGAGAGTGTGTCTTCTCCTATTGACAATGAAATGAGATCGAAACTTGAGCTCTACTGTGGGACTATCATTTGAATAATTCTGTTTATGTTGCAAATTGAATTAGGGTTGCTCTAAACCACAATAGATACTGTATTATTAATTTGGAATGATGGGAGTACATTTGGTTTAATTCATTACTAGTTTTAAATGTACAAATTCGAATACACCTCAAATTGAAAACTGATTCAAAAACTTGGCATGTATTAGGTATTTGATACTTGACTATTGGGAGTAGTTTAATTTTAACAATGTGTTAGCTAAAATAAGCTTCATGATGATGCTATACTTGCTTCCTGGTTGTGGCCATATGTATTTGAGTGGGAAATAATTCGGCAGTGAATCAACGTTCCCATGTCACGTTTGTATAAATGATGTCGAGCCACTGGAATTAATTCGATTTGAGTCAGTTTTTAGTTCAAAGACGTAGTTCAACCATAGCCATATCTAATTCGGTTTGAGTGTCGCATGCCCGTGTAAAAGACATGACTAGAACAAATCATATAATCAAGTCATCTAATAATCCCTTTTGAAGCATAACTTGAAACGACCTCATTTGCAAGCTGGGTCCTCTCTGTTTAAATTTTTAACAAGGCTAATAAAATGAAGCGGTTCGAAGTCTTAATTAGAGCACGTAATCGATAGCGTATATTAAAATCAGATACTTTTGCCATTTACAATAGTTTAAGCGACCGTGCTAGAACCACGGGATTCGGGGGTGCCTAACACCTTCCCTCGGGTCAACAGAATTCCTTACTTAGAATTTCTGGTTCGCAGACTTCATTAGGAAAGTCGAAATTTCCTCGATTCGGGATTTAAATAAATCGGTGACTTGGGACACCTTTAATTTATTTCAAGTGGCGACTCTGAAAGAAATAAAAATAATCCCATTTCGAATATTGTCACTTTAATTGGAAAAACTCCCTTCGCCCGTTCTTACCCCTCGGGGTGGGGGCGCGCCGAAAGGAGGTGTGACAACAATAAGGGTTCTCAAATTAATCCTCCAAAAGGTAAAATTAGTATATGTCACCGATGTAGTATGAAAGGTCATTGGGCACGCATTTATCGTACGCAAGATCATTTTGTCAAACTTTATCAAGACTCCCTCAGAAAAAAATAAAATAATGTGGAGGCACACTTGACCTTACAAAATAACGATGATGAAGCAGGTCCCTCAAACAAATATGATTCTGAGGCACATCTTGCATACAAAGATGATGATTTTGGAGGCCTAGCAAATATTACTCATTTAGAAGCTGGAGACTTCTTTGAGGATATTGACTGAAGAACTAATCATCTTACTGGGGAATGAAGCTATGATAAACGTTGTCATTTTTTTTATGTTTGCAACTAGTTTATTTTTCTTGAGTGTGTTTTCCTAATGCATCATGTGTTACTAGTTTCTACATTTCTAATCTATTTCTTAATGTTCTTATTATGTTTGTCTTTCATATTTTTTATGATGTACATTTTGATTTTTATGAAGAATATAAAAATTTCTCAATCTTCAGTTGGACTCAAGATTAATAAAGATGATATACATCTTCTGGATTGTGCTACAACATACACTATTTTAAGAGATAAGAGATATTTATCTTATTTGGTAATGAATGAAGCCAATGTTAATACAATATCCGGCAGTACAAGATTAATTGAAGGTTCTGAAAGAGTCAATTTATTACTACTAGGGGGAATAAATTTGGCAATTAATGAAGCACTATATTATTGTAAATCTCAAAGAAACTTATTGAGTTCCAAATATATTCGCCAAAATGGCTACCATATTGAGACTACAAATGATGAAAAGATTGAATATCTTTATTACTACAATAATGTCCGGTAATAAATATGTGCTTAAAATGTTATCTGCTCTTTCCTTCGGCTTATACTACACAAGTATTATCAAGATTGAAACACATGCCATGATAAATGAGAAGTTTACAATCAAGATAATTTTATTATTTAGCATGACCGGTTGGGCCATCCTGGTTCTAATATGATGCGTAAAATAATTGAGATTTCACATGGACATTCAATGAAGAACCAGAAGATTCTTCAATTTAAGGAATTCTCATGTGTTGCATGTTCTAGAGGCAAATTAATTATTAGACCATCAACTATTAAAGTTCAGATGAAATCCCATGCATTGCTAGAAATTATACAGGATGATATATGTGGGCCCATTCACCCTCCATGTGGACCATTAAGATATTATATGTGAAAATATTGGTTTATGTTTAGTCAACAATGGCATGCTGAAAATGTTAGTTTATGTTTAGTCAACAATGACATGCCAATTGAAAGAATTGGTATGAATGCTAGGAGGAAGCTTCCTCCTTTACATGGGGAAGTAGTTTGATGTCACCAATGACATAAAGAGGAGGTCTTTACCTCTATAAATATATGCACTCCTTCATTTGTAGAATTCATCCCAAAAATAATACAATACATTGTAGTAAATAGAGAATTAAGAGATAAATTCTCTTAAGTGTAATTGGAAAATCTCCCTTTCCTTTGTTAATAATAGAAAGACAATTGTTCTCTGATAGACGTAGGATTATTTTGATCCGAACGACGTTAAATCTTGTGTTCTTTATTTTATGTTTTCGCTAACAATTGGTATCAGAGCGACAAGATTCTTTAACGATCCAAGGAGGAAGAACAAGCAAAGATGAGTTCCATGAAGTTTGAAATCAATAGATTCAGTGGACGCAACAACTTCAATATTTGGAAGATCAAGATGATGGTGTTACTACGGAGGGAATGTTCAAATCATGCTATTGACGGAAAGTATCCTAAGGATATATCAGCTCCCGACATGGAGAAGATTGAAGGGGATGCATTGAGTGCAATCCAACTATTCCTTGCACCTAACGTGCTTTGTGAAATGAGTACATGTACCGAAGAGACGACCAAACAGTTATGGGAAAAGCTAGAAGGGCTATACCATGACCGATCAGTGACAACAAGGATGTTGTTATAACGACGTCTTCACACATTTAAGATTGGGTCAGGTACTTCGTTACAAGATCATTTAGATGCGTTCAATAAACTTGTCATGGACTTACAGATTGCAGGAATTAAAAGGGAGGAGGAGACGCTTGCATGTGCTTTGCTATTTTCATTGATTTCAGGATATCGTGATATTGAGAATTCAATGATGTATAGCAAGGAGCCTATCAAGCTTGAGCAAGTGCGACAGACACTTAAGCTTGAGCCTATCAAGCGGAGGCACATCGAAGGAGACAAAGATGACCAGGCAAGTGGGCTCTTTGTGAGAGGCTGGACTAGCCAACAGGGAAAGAGCAAATTAAAGTACAGATCAAAGTCTCGTGTGAAAAAGAAGAATACAGAGTGTTGAGGTTGTGTCAAGAAGGGGCACTTTGAACGAGATTGCCCAATGTCAAAGTCCAAGGAAAAGGCGAGTGCATCTACAGTTGAACAGGTACATGATTTTGATAATGATTATGTACTAACAACATCGTGTAATAATAGTAGTTATGGAAACAAATGGGTGTTAGACTCTACTTGTACTTAGCATATGACGTTCCGAAAAGAGTGGTTTAGCAGCTATGAGAAAAGTGGAGGAACCGTAGTAATGGGCAATGATGCAAATTGTGCAATAGTTGGCATTGAATCAGTTCGAGTTCGCTGCCATGATGGAGTTGTGAGGACTATTACACAAGTCCGTCATGTTCCTGATCTGAAGAAGAATTTGATCTCCTTGGATACTCTGGATGAACAAGGCTACATGTACATGAACGAAGCAGGAACTATGAAGGTGACTAAAGGTTCTTTAGTCATGCTGAAAGGCAAGCTGGAGAACGACCTTTACATATTGCTGGAAGCACCATTGTTGGCTCTGCAAATGCATCTACAGTGCAGTTATCTAATGATGACAAGGCAAGACTATGGTACATGAGACTGGGTCATATGAGCGCACGTGGACTGAAGATGTTGAGCAATCGTAACCTTTTGGAAGGTGAGAATATCAGCACACTTGACTTCTATGAGCAATGCATTCTAGGGAAGCAGAAGAAGGTCAACTTCAGCACTGGCAAACACAAGACAAGAGGAGTGCTAGACTACATCCATTCAGATTTATGGGGTTCATCTAAACTTACATGGAAGGGCGGAAAGAGGTATCTTCTCACCTTTATTGATGATTTCTCACAAAAGGTTTGGGTGCATTTTTGAAGGCAAAAAGTGATGCTTTTGAAGCATTTAAAAAGTGAAAGATTTTGGTTGAAAATCAAATGGAGCGAAAAATCAAGTATCTTCGCACAGACAATGTCTTGGAGTTTTGCAATGAAAAGTTTAACGAATTATGCAAGGTTAATGGGATCTCAAGACATACGACTGTCAGGCATACCCCACAGCAGAATGGAGTTGCCAAGAGAATAAATAGAACTCTTCTTGAAATGGCTCGTTGTATGCTCATACAAGCCAAAATGTCCAAAGTATTTTGGGCTAAATTAGTTCACACTGGTGCTCATATTGTCAATCGATCTCCAGCATCAACAATTGACTTTAAGACTCCGAATGAGGTATGGTCAGATGAACCTTCTAACTATTCATACTTACGGGTATTTGGGTGTCCAGCTTATTATCACGTTAATGAAGGAAAGCTTGAATCAAGGGCTAAGAATGCCATATTCGTAGGGTATGTGGATGGAGTAAAAGGGTACAAACTTTGGTGTTTGTATTTACTAAAATTTATAGTTAGTAGAGATGTCACCTTCGATGAATACTCTATACTTGATCCGCGTAAAGTTTTGGTGGAGTTTTCAGAAAACAAGAACAATGAGCAGGTGGAGCCTCCGGTGGAGCTTGCCAAGGAAAAGGATCAAGATACTCAGGTTAAAGATGAGTTAGAAGATGTAGACCTTGAAGAACTTGCTGTCAATGAACCATACACAATTGCGAAGGGGAGGGAGAATAGGCATACACGAGAACCGAAACGCCTTATAAATCAAGCAAACTTGATTGCATATGCGTTCGTAGCTGCACAAGAAGAGATTAAGGATATGGAGCCCTCCTCGTATATTGAAGCAATTTCTTGCAAGGATGCTGCACAATGGCAGTTAGCCATGATTGAAGAGATGGAGTCTCTTCACAAGAATCAAACATGGGTCTTAGTGAAAAGACAAAATGGGAAAAGGACAGTTGGATACAAGTGGATCTACAGAAAGAAAGAGGGAATTCCTGAAGTGGAAGATTCTAGGTTCAAGGCAAGATTGGTTGCAAACGGTTTCAGTCAGAAGGAGGAAATTGACTACAATGAGATTTTCTCTCCAATCGTGAAGCATAACTCAATTCGTGTGCTACTAGCATTGGTTGCACAATTTGACTTGGAGCTTCAACAACTTGATGTCAAAACTCCTTTCTTACACTGTGATCTAGAAGAGACAATCTATATAGATCAGGCTGAAGGTTTCCTAGCTGAGGAAAAAGAAGATCACGTATGCCAACTAAAAAAGTCTTTGTATGGTTTGAAGCAATTCCCTAGACAGTGGTACAAGAGGTTTGGTGCATTCATGACTAGACATGAATTCTCAAGGAGTGTATTTGATAGCTGTGTATATCACAAGAATATGTCTGGTAACTCAATAATTTATTTACTGTTGTATGTTGATGATATGTTTATTGCTACTAACAACATTACAGAAATAAATGTTTTGAAGAAACTGTTGAGTAAGGAATTTGACACGAAGTATTTAGGAGCTGCAAAGAAAATCCTTGGTATGGAGATTTCAAGAGAAGACAGTGTTGTACATCTTTCTCAGAAGAGGTATATTGAAAGGATTCTCGAGAGATTCAATATGCATACGTGCAAGCCTGCAAGTACACCATTAGCTCCTCATTTTAAACTTTCAGAGTTACAAATGCCTTAGTCCGATGATGAGGCGGAGCATATATCAAAGATTCCTTATGCCAGTGCAGTTGGTAGAATTATATATGCTATAGTATGCACACGTCCAGATATTGCTCAATTTATAAGTGTGGTAAGTAGATACATGTCCAGCCCAGGAAAGAGGCATTGGGAAACTATCAAGTGGATATTGAAATATCTCAAGGAAGCTTCTGGTGTTGGTCTGACCTTTCGAAAAAGTGGTGGAGGTATTTCAATTCTCGGTTATATAGATTCTGACTATGCAGGAGCTCTTGACAGAAGAAGGTCCACAACTGGATACATCTTTACCCTCGTTGGCAGTGTCGTTAGTTGGAAGTAGACTCTGCAGTCGATTGTCGCTTTGTCTATGACAGAACCAGAATACATGGCAGCAGCGGAGGCAATGAAGGAAGCTATCTGGTTGAAAGGTTTAGTAGCGGAATTGAGTTTGGTTCAGCTGGAATCAACTCTTAGATGTGATAGTCAGAGTGCGATTCATCTGATAAAAAATCAGAGATTTCATGAGCGCACTAAACACATTGATGTCAGATTTCATTTTATTCGAGATGTTGTTAAAGAGGGAACTATCAAGGTCGTGAAGGTTATCACAGACGATAATGTTGTAGACATATTGACAAAAATAGTCCCGCTCGCTAAGTTTGAACACTGCAAGGACTTGGCGGGGGTGTGCATCAACTGATGCAACTCCAAAGAGAATAGTTGTTAGGTGGAGGTGGTATGTGCAACCATGGTTTGATTCTTCTTGTTTGTTAAAATGGGATTGCCCAGTAAGCTTAGAAGTTTTGCTCAGAGTTGTTCACACGCACGCTCGAAACGCAAACCAAGGTGGAGATTGAAAATGTTGGTTTATGTTTAGTCAACAATGGCATGCTGAAAATGTTGGTTTATGTTTAGTCAACAATAGGAGGAAGCTTCCTCTTTTGATGTCACCCATGACATCAAGAGGAAGTAGTTTGATGTCACCAATGACATCAAGAGGAGGTCTTTACCTCTATAAATAGATGCACTCCTTCATTTGTAGAATTCATCCCAAAAATAATACAATACATTGTAGTGAGTATAGAATTAAGAGAGAAATTCTCTTAAGTGTAATTGGAAAATCTCCCCTTCCTTTGTTAATAATAGAAAGGCAATTGTTTCTGGTGGACGTAGGATTATTTTGATCTGAACCACGTTAAATTTTGTGTTCTTTCTTTTACGTTTCCGCTAACAATATGGTTTTGGTAGATGCATCTACAAGATGTTCACATGTGTGCTTACTATCAACTTGCAATATGTCATTTGCGAGATTGTTGGCTTAAGTAATAAATTTAAGAGCACAATTTCCAGATTATGTAATTAAGACAATTCGTCTCGATAATTTTGGTGAGTTTACATCCCAAGGCTTTAATGATTATTGTATATCAACTGGGATAACAATTGGGCATTCAATTGCTCAAGTTCATAAACAAAATGGTTTAGCAGAATCATTGATCAAACGCCTCTAATTAATTGCTATACCAATGCTTATGAGAACAAAACTTTTCATTTTAGTATGGGGTCATGCTATTTTGCATGCAGCAGCACTTGTGCAGATAAAGCCCACAAGTTATCATAAAGTCTCCCCATTGCAATTGGCTTTTGGTCAGGAGCCAAATATTTTTCATCTTAGAATCTTTGGTTGCGCGATATATGTTCCAATTGCTCCACCACAACGTACAAAGATGGGTACTCAAAGAAGGTTGGGAATATATGTTGGATATGAATCTCTTTCTATTATAAAATATCTTGAGCCGATGACTGGAGATTTATTTATAGCAAGATTTTCTGATTGCCATTTTGATGAATCAGTATACCCAACATTGGGGGGAGACAATAAGCAGCTGAAAAAGAAGATAGATTGGAATGCATTATCACCATCTCATTTACATCCTCGAACAAATCAATGTGAACAAGAGGTTCAAAAGATTATTCATTTGCAAACTATTGCAAATCAATTGCTAGATGCATTCACTGACCTATCAAGGGTGACTAAGTCACATATTCCAGCTGCTAATACTCCAATTCGAGTTGATATCCAATAGGACAATCAATTAAAGCAAATGAGTCTAAGCCACACTTGAAACATGGTAGACCAATCGGTTCTAAAATAAAAATCATCGAAGAAGAAAATGAGCAAATGATCAAAGTGATCATAACACGGAGGTAGTGGCTCAAGAAGAGCCCCAAGATGTAATAAACGATAAGACCTTAGGAGAGGTCCAGGTACCTGAAAATAATGAGAATGAAGAGATATCAATAAGCTACGCCTCAACGGTAAAAATATAGATCCAAAATAATATTGTAATCGATAACAGTTTTACTTATAATGTTGCTATTGAAATACTACAACAAGATGAAGATCATGAACCAAAATCTGTCGATGAATGTAGACAGAGAAATAAATGGCCAAAATAGAAAGACGCTATCTAGACAGAGTTAACATCACTTTGAAAACGTGAAGTCTTTGGACCCATAGTTCGAACACCTAAAGGTATAAATAAGTAGGGTATAAATGGGTTTTTGTGCGAAAACGAAATGATAAAAATGTAGTCGTTAGATATAAAGTGCGACTTGTGGCACAAGGGTTTTCACAAAGGCCTGACATTGATTATATGGAGACATATTCTCCTGTAGTGGATGCTATCACCTTCGGGTATCTCATAGATATGGCAGTGCATGAAAAACTTGATATGCGTCTAATGGATGTTGTCACAACCTATTTGTATGGATCAATAGACAATGAAATTTTTATGAAAATACCTGAGGGATTTAAAGTGTCAGAAGCATATAAAAGTTTTCGTGAAACTTGTTCAATAAAGCTTCAGAAATCTTATACGGATTGAAACAATCAGGTCATATGTGGTACAATCGCCTGAGTGAATACATGTTGAAAGAAGGGTACAAGAATGATCCAATTTGTCCTTGTGTCTTTATAAGAAGGTTTGGATCTGAATTTGTTATAATCGTCGTGTATGTTGATGATTTAAATATCATTAAAACTTCCAAAAGCAGTAGACTGTTTGAAGAAAGAATTTGAAATGAAAGATCTTGGAAAGACAAGAATTTGTCTTGGTCTACAAATTGAGTATATGAAAGATGGAATATTTGTCCATCAATCAGCATACATCGAAAATATTTTAACGCGATTCTATATGGATAAAACACATCCATTGAGTACCCCGATGGTTGTGAGATCACTTGATATAAAGAAAGATCCATTCGGACCTCATGAAAATGATGAAGAGCTTATTGGTGCCGAAGTACCATATCTTAGTGCAATTGGGGCATTAATATATCTTGTCAATACTTCCCGAACAGATATAACTTTCTCAGTAAGCTTATTGGCAAGATTTAATTCTTCACAAACACAAAAACACCGGAATGGTATTAAACATATATACAGATACCTCCAAGGGACTATTGATACGGATTTATTTTATTCAAATGGATCCAAGTCATCATTGATTGGTTATGCAGATGTAGAATATTTGTCCGATCCATATAAAGGTTGATCTCAGACATGCTATTTATTTACAAATGGAGGTACAACCATACCATGGCGTTCAATGAAACAAACTATGGTTGCTACTTCTTCAAATCATGCAGAGATAATAGTCATTCATGAAGCAAGTCAAGAATGCATTTGGTTGAGATCGATAAATTAACACATTCAGGAAACATGTGGTATCTCTTCGAAAGGCAATATTTCAACAATATTGTATGAAGACAATGATGCAAGTATAGCTCAACTGAAAGGAGGATACATTAAAGGAGATGGAATAAAGCACATTTCACCGAAATTCTTTTTCACTCATGATCTTTAAAAGAATGGTGAAATATATGTTCAATAAGTTCGTTCAAGTGATAATTTAGCTAATCTGTTCACTAAGGCATTACCAACCTCAACATTCGAAGAGCTAATATACAAGATTGGAATGCGTCGTCTTTCATCAGGGGGTAACTATGCGCTGCACTCTTTTCTTTAGGTTTTGTCCCACTGGGTTTTCCTGGTAAGATTTTTAATGAAGCAACAAGCAATGCACATCATATTATAAATAATTATGTATGTCCCAATATTTTTTTTAGTAAGTTCTTAATGAGGCACATTATCTTACATGTACATCCAAGGGGGAATGCTATGAATAGTTTGTAGATATGGATGTCCATGTATGTGAATAGCTTATGGATGAAATCTCCTACTTTATGTCCATCCCATTCACTATTTACAATAGTAAGCCTTCTCATTTTATACCTGTAAAAAACTATGTAAATTGTAATGGAGAACATACCAAAGTAAACAGAAGAAAAGAATTGTTTCTTTTTTCTGTCTCTTCTTATTTATATTTTACTGAATTACTTTGATTTTATAACATATGTTCAGACATGTCCATTCTTGTAAAGCAAACCTTGCATCCCACTTCACTCTTATCATCCATTTTTTTAGCTTTCAAGTATATATTATGTTTGTAATACAAGTTTAACATTTGTCAAAAAACCTTGTTTTCTTACCTACAACTTAAGTCCCATTATTTTTCCAAAAAACACAACGTAAATAAAATGATTAGAATAAAGAAAGGAAAAGGAAAAAACAAGAAAGGGAAGGGTAAAGAAAATGCTAAAAGGAAAGGGGAAGAGTGAGATAATTGATGAAAGAAAGGTACCTTTCTAAGTGATCCCATGTGAACATTTCTAGAGATATGTGACCTTATTATTATAAAGTATAGTATAAAAACTAGACAATGGTTTTTACCTACTTTTTCCCTATGCTCTCTCCACCCCTCACTGTCAATAAAGCCCCTCATTGTTCACCAAGGGTTTAAAATTTAAATACCAAGAAAAATAGGTAATTTCTTTTTATCACTTGAGGAGAAGAGTTATTTGATACTCGTATTGGTTGAAAGTATTAGATACTTGGTAAAATAGCTTAGGAGTATGCTAGTTCAAATACTACCATAATTTAATAACAACTATATGTCAATTTCAAGCAAATTGGGATTAGCTATATGGCCTAAATACATGCAAAACTAGTTCAAACACTACCATATTTTAATAGTAACTATGCGTCAATTTCAAACAAATTAAGGATGGCTATATGAATCTACAGTGACTATATCACTTTATTTAAGCACATCTTAAACCAATATTAAAAAACTAAAAGTAAAAATACTAGAATTTTTCTATATTTTCTGATGACATATAAATCGCTGACAAAACTTAGACACTCTTAAAAACATAGGACTTAAAGTATACGACCTAACAAGACTAAGATATATTTTTAATTAATCACAAATATGTATTAAAAGATCTCTATGTTTTCTGCTAACATATAAATCTCTTTCATGAAACCATCATTAACTCTTTTAAAAAAATAAAAAGGGCCCCTCATTGTAACAGTGACATGTATTGTTCTTTAGTTAAAATTTACCTTCACATACAAACCAGTTTAATGATCACCATCCCCCCTCACCCCACCCCACCCCAACCAAAAAAAAACCCAAATCAGATTTGTGTCCACATCTGCTTACTTAGATTCCATGGGTATTTTAGTAAAAAAGCTAGTATGTTTTCCTCTATAACATGTATCATCATTCAATAAGTTGATTTATGAGAAAAAAGGCCATCTCTTTTCTTGCTTTAGTCCTTTTCTTTTTATGGTTGGTTTGAAACTTGTTCTATGCTTTCACTACATCTTCAACTTCAGACAAAGTTCAAAGAAAACTTGCTGAAAATATCAAAGTTCTTCTCTTCTTGAAAATTTGAAAGCAAAGATCTTCTCTCAGTTTCAAGAATCTGAGGCAATAATTCTAAGGTGAAAGGTTGGATTTTTAGTTTTTTATTGGTTATATAAATGTCAAGATGAAATCTTTAAGCAGTGTAGGACTTGTTTTAAGTGTGGTATTTGGTTGTCTTTTATTAGCTCTTATTGCTGAGCTCTACTACTTATTATGGTGGAAAAATAGGATTGTTAAAACAAGTCTTGAAGATGGTTATAGTAGCAATAAAGCAAAAGACTTCCTTTGTATGTTTTGTATTAAGCCCTCAACTTCTTTAAATTCCAATATTGCCTTAAAATCCCAAGAAATTTGTGCCAATGATACACAACAAGTCCATGAACCAACAATCCAAGTTCAATCCTACGTAGAGTCAAATAGTACTCAGTGGAGAGGTCAACCAGTCGAGGAGGCGACTGATTTTTGGTTCAAACCCTTTGGAGATGATAACATGGAAAATGAATTTATTGGACTTTGTGGGCCCCCAAGATTTTTATTTACTATCAAAGAGGAAACTAAAGAAGATTTGGAATCTGAAGATGGAAAATCTAAGGGTGAAAAGAGTAGAAAAGGATCAAGAACTAGGAGTTTAAGTGATTTATGTCTAAATGTGGAAACTCCTTATTTAACTCCACTTACTTCACCACCTTATTTTACTCCTCCTATAAGTCCTATGATGCACAAAAATGGATTTAATCCTTTTCTTGAATCAATAAGTGATGCTGAGTTTAATAAGTTTATAAGATCTAATTCACCTCCTCCAACATTTAAATTCTTGAGAGATGCTGAAGACAAATTTTGTAGAAGAATTGTGGAGGAAAATGTGTCATTTCAAGTTGAAAATCTTGAAGTTTCTTCAAGTTCAAAGTTGTCTAAAGATGAGGAAAATGGACCGTTTATCACACTTATTTTCCCTAAGAATAGAGAAGTACAACTTGATCAGCAGCATGTACAACTTGACCAGCATCATGTACAACTCTGTCCTTCAAGCTCTTCACAAGTACTCCCTTTAGTTTGAAGCTGCCAATCCAACAGGTGAACCAATTACAAGAGTAAATTTTGTTTCATCATCCCCCCCCCCCCCTCCTTTTCCTTTCCATTTTGATTGTATTAAAAAGAAATGACTTATTTTCTTTGTTTATGATTATAGAGCTTGTTTGCTTACATCATCTGACTTTGTGATTTTAAGGTGAAGTTAAATGATTAAAGCCTAGTCATAGTGCAATCTTGGTGATATTTTTTAAATTTAATAGATTCTTTTCACCGTTCAAAACCGTAACTTCCTGGTTACATGAAAGTAATTTTGCTAGTTACGCCAAGCTTTTTTTCTTTTTTTTTTTCGGTCCTTTCTATTTTCTCGAATAATAGAAATATAGTTGAACTTTTCTAATGTGATAAAAAATAGTTTTGTGATTATTGTTAGAGTGAGTAAAGTTCCGCGACCATATATGAACTAATTTGGAGGTGAATTTAATGACAAAAGTCTAGGCATAATGCAGTGTATACTGAATTTTCTAAGGGGGAAAACATTCTTTGCAGACTGCAACACTGCAAATGATGTCCAGATTCCACTGTGTCTGATACTAGTTGGGAAGTGGTTGTTTTTCGTGGGGGGTGGGGTGAGGTGGTTGGTTTGTTTCTATTCAGTTTCAGTCTCCTAAGCTGTCTAAATACAACCTGTAATCATTCAAGGAGATAATGACAACTGAGAAAAAAAAAATTGAGAACAACGTCTTTAATATACTCTTTTAGGTATGGAGAAGGGAGCTTTGACATAACTGATAAAGTTATTGTCATGTGATTAGGAGGTCACGGGTTCGAGTAGTGGAAACAAACTTTTGAAGAAATACAGCATAAGGTTACATACAGTAGACCCTTTTGGTTCGACTCTTCTCGGACCCTGCTCATAGCTAGAGCTTAGTGTACCAGACTACCCTTTTTACTCTTTTAGATATTGACAAGTCTAAAGGGCATCACATAAGGGAGCCTTGGACCAACGACAAAGTTGTTTTCGTGTAGTTATAAGTTACGGGTTCGAGTTATTGAAATAACCACTAATGCTTCTATTAGAATATACTGTTTATATCAGACCTCTTTGCATACGATCCTTCCCAGGATCGTGCATGAACGTAGGGCACCATAATATGGAAGTATGAGTAAAGGTAATGTAGCAGTCTTGAAGCCCTTTTATTCACATACTGCTTTATAAATTATCTCATTGACAAGTCGTGATTTCTCATCTTTTTATGCATGCTCTTGAATCATGATGATCTTTCACTAATTTCTTTAACACATGTATCATTTTCATTTGAAAATTGATTGACCCACCACAAATTAAAGCAGTTTCTTGATTTTTTTGATTCGTACAGTCTATTCTTTTACCCAGACAAAGAGATCAAAAAGATCTAGCCTTCCTTTTTTAACTTTTTGATTTTCCCACTAGTAAAAATTTTCAAAATGGAAATACCTTTTCCCTCTAAATACCCGGTATCCAAAATCAATTGATCTGATTAATATTGATTTGCATCAAGTAGGCCTACATACGTATTAAGGGTGAAAAATGTTTCTTAACAAAAAAATTCTCTCTATGGAGCTCAAATTCGATACCTCTAATTATGGTACAACCATTCTACGCTCCTCAACGAAAGATAAGGAAAATTGGGGAGACAATAGCGTAGCCACAAATCTCGCTAGGTGTTCAAACTTTAAAGAGGTTAATAATTTTCTTTTTTGATGTGCCAAAATTTTTAAATAGAACTATACAATATGTACCTAAACCGAATAAAACACCTGTGATAGAACTACAGTAGTATAAATCAAAACTAACATTAAAAAGGACAATTTTCTAAAGCTTGACTTTTAAATTATAAATTTATTTATTAAACAACTTTTTAAATATACTTGTAATATTATTTTTTTACACAAATCTTAAAAGTTAATTTATTAAGAAAATTTTAGATTAAAAAAGAGAGTCAAACAAATCAATGTAGGAGCATACACATGTTCAACTAGGGATTCAAACCCATGAACTTTCACTTCACTTAGAACATCCTTGGACACTCGGCTACCTCTTTCAGCTGTGGCAAATATGTTCAAAATATAGTGCACAATTATATAAAGTGGTATTAAATTTATATACATAGTATAATTTTTTATCGAAAGATATTCGATTGACTACTATTGATATCACGTAGCTACAAGCTACGCCACAGTGGGGAGAAGATTACATTTGAAGAAACGAACGACTACTAACAAAGTAAAAATTTAGGTAGCCCACCAACTCAACTACGTACAATAATTCCTCGTATAAACACGGGCTGACTAAAGCATTCACATGTACTCTCTCCGTTTCAATATATGTGAACTTATTTGACTGGATACGAAATTTAAAAAAAGAAAGAAGACTTTTAAATTTGTGATGTAAGATTAAGCACATATATTTTGTGTGGCTATAAATTATTGTATAAAGGTAAATTGTTTTCAAATAGGGAAAGAGATCATTTTTTTTTGGCATGCACTAAAAAAGGAAATAGGTTGTTTAGTCGTTTCTTTAAATTCCTTATAAGTGATAATATAAAGTTGGACCAAAGAAAAAAGGACAAACTAAACATAATGACAAAAGGAGGAAGAGAGAGATTATAACTTGTGTGGAAAGGGTGATGAATTGGCATTTTCAGTAAAGAACAAACATGTACACTTACTTGCCCGTGATAACATCTCGTGTTTGCAAACCGAAAGCTAAACCACCTTAAATAATCATTTCGTCGATTTGCTTTTTACTTATTTTTTTTTCATGATTGATACACTATATAATATCAAATGAAAATAAAAGGTCAACTTACCACAAAATTTGTATACGCTCTTTTAATTAAAAAAAGTTCTATATCTTGAATAATATATGGCAAGTTACATATTTGACCGGTCAACTAAAAATAATTATATCTGCTAGTCACATAATTATTTTACCGGCTATTATTATTTGTTGCGATTATATTGTATAATTTTCCCAATAATAAAGGTTGAGGAAGTATTGTGTCCCCAATATATTAAAGGCTGAGGAAATATATGTTTTCCAATAGACCTCCCGATCCAGAAAGATGAGTCATAGGTCATAACTCATAAGTCATAACTAGAGGGGCAATTAGGTAGATAAATAGTGTGTTGAACATGCTAAAAATGGGTAATATAAATATTGGATTGTATCTAAACCCGTTCAAAATTTTATTTAAATCAAAATGGATATAACAAATAATATGTTGGAATTGTTTACGACCTAAGTTTCTCAGTTTTCTATTGTTTCTTTATTGAAAATTTTACCTTTGATATTGCTATAAGTTTAATATCCTGAGCTATGGATATTAGGTTTTTTTTATGTTTTAGTTAATTTAGCTTTTCTTTAAATATATTTTGCAGTAGTTTCTTTTGGGAAAAAGTTTATAATAGTCTCTGAAAATGCAAATAAGGCCTAATGTCTCTTTAAAATGGACAATATTTTGGAATTAGTTACCTAAAAAAAAGAGAATACTTGGAATCTTTACATAAATAGCTGATTACATACGGTCACACACACATTATAAATAAATTATACATATATTATATATATGTCAGCTATTTTGTTGTTTGAGCGGTTGAGTGAGCCACTATTTAGGTTAATTCTTCTATTACTTTTTAACATATATACTGCTTGTTTGAGGAGCTAACGTTAATTTCCCTACTTCAAGTCACAAAGCCATAATTGACAAATGTAGGGGCAATGAGGAGCTTAAAATTGTAATTGGAAAGTAAAGACGCCACATTCCAAGTCCTAGAGCTCGTTTGGATTGGCTTTAAAAAGTACTCCCTCTGTTTCATATTGTTTGAGGTACTTTCCTTTTTAGTCTGTTCCAAAATAAATTACACATCTCTAAATTTGGAAATAATTCAACTTTAAACTCTTCATTTTACCATTTTTGCCCTTAGTGAGAAGCTTTTATTGCCACACAAATGGTATGGTCCCACAAACCTTTTACCCCTTAATCTTTTAAGACCACAAATTTTAAAAGTCTTCTTCTTTTTTCTTAAACTCCGTGCCGAGTCAAACTAACTCAAACAATATGAAACGGAGGGAGTAGCTTTTAAGTACAAGTGCTTAAAAGTACTTTTTAAGTGTTGGAACTAATTTTATAGATAAGCAGTTATGTGTTTGGGTAAAAGTGTTGGAGCTGAAAAAAGCTATTGAAGTGCTTGGTAAACAAGTGTCAGTAAGCATTTTTCTGTTAAAATTACTGAAATATCCTTAAAGCTGTTAAAACTGTAAAGAAGCTTCTACTATAATATTTATTCTAATAGTATAAATACTTAATATTTTAATTCACTTTCAATTTATAAAACTAAAAGTAGTATGAAGAAAGCAAACGAACAATTGCAAACGAAAATAATAATTAACATTTAAAAAAATTAGTAAAAAAACAAAAAATGGGAGCAAACAAATCGTCAATCGGAAGAAGAATGGGAAAGAAAAAAAAAGTAAAATGAAGAAAGTAGATACTGCAATTTCGAGAGTAAGAAGATAGCGGCAATTTCAAGTTTTGTACTGAGAGGTAATTTTGAGATTAAGAAAAATTATAAGAGATAAAAATGTAATATCTTTGGTCAAAGTAATATGGCTTTCAAGCCAATTTAGAAAAAGTTGGATTTACCCAACTTGTTAGTTTTGGCTTTTTTTAAAACAGATTTTAACTTTTTTAAGTCATTTGTCTAGTTGCCAAACACTTCCAGAAGTTAAAGCAGATTTTTTAAGCCCATCCAAACAGGCTGCTAATTGTCATTAGCTTTCAATCTTAGTGATCACCTCTACCTCTATTCAGTTGAATCTTTCCTATTGCAAACCATAAGAAATGATCACAAATCACAATTCACATGCTTCGAAGTAAAAATAATAAGCAAAATATGCCTACCTTTATGAACTTCACGACTTCTCGTACATCAATATACCAACTACCGCTTCGACGCCATCCACACTTTATGAGGCCCTTTTATTTAATNGGGTTTTTTTTTTTTTTTTTTTTTTTTTTTTTTTGTGTGTGTGTGTGTGGAGGGGGGTAGTAATAATTTATGAGTTTGGTTGAGCAAAACTCGTCTCAGTTTTGAAAAATGCTTCCCAACTTATAAATGTTTCATTTTCTTGATAAGTTTTTGACATAGCTAAACATCTGAGATTATTATGGTGGTCTAGGTCCTTAAGACTTTGTTAATTGCTCTCCACAAGTTTTGCGATACATATCAACATTCCTATTTAAGATGTATAACTGCTTAGCATTTAGGCGTAATATATAAGGAGACACTTAAAGTTGGCACAATCTTTCACTTAGACACTTAAATTAGGCCTCTTTCCAATTAGACACGTTTCTTAGGCAATTCTCATACCAATTAGACACGTTTTTTCCTGGCTTATTAATTAACCAAGCGTGTGTTCTGCAATCTCCGTCTACGTGGCAAAAGTAACCATTATAAATCCTGCCACATTATTTTTTTTGTCCACCTTATTGTCCACCTCAACTATATAGTGTTATTTCCACTAAAATACAAATACACCTTCGTCCCCAACCTCAAAGTTCATAAAACCCATTTTAATGGCGTCAAGATGTAGTAGAATTATCAGTAGGGCGTCAATTTCTTCTATCAGATCCGCCATTAAACCCAATTCCCAATCAACATCTTCTTCACACTCGTTTCCCAGTTTCTCTGACTCAACCAGATCTACATCGTTCCCTCTCCGTCGTTTCTCTTTTTCAAGAATTCCGTCGGAACTGGGAGGGTTGCAGTCAATGTTGCCGCTACACAACGCAGTTGCTAAGGCGAGGATGACGTCATGCCTGAGCTCAACATCGAGGAGTTCCAGAGCTCTTTCACAGGAGCTGGGTCTCTCGGTACCAAGGTGACTTTGTTAGCAGATTGTCAAGGAGAGTTGTCAACTCTTTGAATGGGAAGGCAAGATTTTATCTTAGGAAAGACATTTATGTTTAATGACTACTCAAACTTTAGAAAAGTGGTAATAGTATTTGAATGTATTGAATTTTCGCTGGTTTTGGTGGGATTTTGGAACTGGGGGTTGGTGATGATAAATGAAAAATGGTTGCTGCTAGGTAATTTATGAGAAGAAGATGACTTATTGGAGTATTATTACGGAGGAGGAAGATTTAAGATAGTGGAGGAACTGATATGGTGGAAAAATGGAGAAGATGATGGAACCCAATTTGTTTTTTGGGGGAGGGGGGATTTAGTGAAAAAAGGGTTTTTTGTGGTCAAATACATTTTTCATATTTAATTAATTGAAAAATGTCATGTTTATTTCATTCACGCGCTCAAGGAGACTGAGAAACACTTTCTTTGCCATGTCATAGTTTTGTGTCTAATTGGTATGAGAATTGCCTAAGAAACGTGTCTAATTTAGGTCTAGTTTAAGTGTCTAAGTGAAAGATTGTGCCAACTTTAGGTGTCTCCGTACATATTCCGCCAAATATCATGGGAAATTTCAAGTTTACAGCTCAACCCATGATCAAAATCCAGACATAAACAGGCAGGCAGGAAAAGCAAAAAATTAAGACAAACCGGTAAGTGCCATTGACATCTCGAAGTAGAAGCTAAAAAAAATGCTAAAACAATTAGGGAAACCAAGCAAATGTGATTGAACATAACAAAGTGAAAGTAAAGTTATTTCATCTATGTCAAAAATCAAATAAACTATATTTTTAGTACATAGGGAAAAAGGGGAACACAAGTAGGTAGAAAGTATCAATAATTACCATACTTCTAATTTTTATCTCCACTCAACCGAGGAGTGGAACTTAATTATACCTGCGCATGGAACCTTTGCAATCATGAGAGTGCGGCGAAATTCGTAGTTGCTGCAGAGGCCCAAATAACATTTGGATCAAAGTCTAGTGGATGCACCATTTGTTATACCCAGCTCCACGCAGATTGAACTGAGGCCAGCTTCCTCTAACAGACTAAATGCACAAAAGCCATAGTAGGCATGATAAAGATCTGGCAGCTGCTCCGGGATTTTACCAAAACCACCATACTGTAGAACAAAAAGGGGGGTATAGATTTTAGTAACCGAAAGTTCTTCCATGGAAATGGCTGAATTAGTTGGTGAAAATATCAACAAACCACAACGATGATGATAGGCAAATATTGGAAATGAAACAGGTTTAACAATCTGTAGCAATGAGGCTACAGTGGTTTCTTCCTGATAAAAGTTTTTGGACATCATATAATAGGAAGGGCATACGACCCAAAAAATAATTTGGAAGCTCTAGAACTGCAGTTGCATGTAAAAGCATGTGCAAAGGAGGAAAAGAAAGAGGAGAAGCCAAAGCACCTGGGATTGACAGGTGAAAAGAAATTTACGTAAACCTCCATAATTGATGAACTTGTGAGCCCCTAAGATCTTTAGAACTCCTCCAACCCTGAAAAAGGGCGTCAATTTGTCAAGCCAGAAGAAATAGAAGTGATGAAGTTGAAGATAAAAAGCTATTTGAACTCACCAAAAAGCATAGCAGGTGTCAGTAGCTTTGTTTGGTCTACCTTGGAAACCACCATCAGTTGCCTGTCTCTGCAAGAAGGCAAGATTGAGTCACACCAATTGCAGGAAAGTAGATCATACTGACCATTTATCAGTCAAAGGACCGGATATGAGGAATGGGCTTGTACAAATAATCATCCCTTTTTTTCTTTTGAAAAAAAGGTTCTCCTATATCCTTACTTTGTTCCACGTTATATTTTTCTTTTGGTTATAATCATCTGCTATCTTAAAATTGTTATATTTATTCTTTGGAGGAATACTGAAAAACATGTCTAGCAGAGCAATATAAGAACCTGCCAGTCTGCCACACACTATTTGAAGAAATTATACCTGTAGACTCCAGTCTAGAAGCATGGGCACATCTATGAAGCAAGAGCATACACTCTTCGACAATATATCCTCTTCGATTAATCCCATCAATTTGAGAGACGCAACCGCACAATAAGTGGCACCACCTGTGATACTAAACAATCACCATCTATGAGAAATATCATATTACCACGTAAGAAAACTATAAGATGATTTAAGAGCATGCTACCATATTGCACTTTCAGCGTTCTGTTAAAAAACAATGAATTAGAAAAGAAATGACAGACAAATTCATTTGGAGCCCCTTTTTTTTCTTTTCCCACCCCGTGTGGTTCAAAACAGAGACAAAAGAATAGCCACTCTAAAAATCTGATAACTACAAATATTGAAAGGATTTTACAAAATTTAAACTAAATATACAAGTATAATAGATTGATTTGCAACACAACCATCTTTCACTTTTACCACATTAAAGTTACCCCAAGTAGAAAAAAGGAAAAGAAGATCACAACTGAAATATGAAATATAAGCAGTTCAAGATATTCAAAACTATGTGATCTGATTGACAGGCTGCCCGCAGATGGAAACACTCGAAGATAAGCTCATCTGTTTCATTTTTCCCCTTTTGGCAAGCTGGATTGGACGATGTTTCTGGAGTTCAAGAAGGAAGGTGAGCAATCAGATTGCCTACCATCCTCACATTGAATGAGACGCATACATTTCAGCTAACGGAAGGGGGCCATAACTGCTTGCCCGATATCCTTTAATTCTATCACCCATTTTAGTTTTTCTCAAATAAAATTGCAACTAATTTGTGCAGCTCCCTCCCCCCCAAATAAGAAAGAAACAGTTTTTAGTAATTACAATCTTCAAATGAAAAGATCCTTACATGAGACTTCAAAAAAGTAGGACATCACTCGCATTTAAAAATAAGGGGATCTTTATAAATGCATAGAGGTAGTATTCACTCACCATGTGATTCTGAACCAGGAGTTAAACCAAAACCACCATCGTATGACTGCATGAACCAGACAACCAGTGCTTAACATGACAAGCATCACCAGGAATCATAGTAAAAGAAAATGCTAGAGATATGAAAACTAAAATGATGCTCTATAACATGGACACTTTATCATTTAAAATCTGAGGAATGAGACACTTATTTATCATAAGGGTGCAACTTATAATACTTAACCATTTCTAAGACTTCAATTCTGATAAGTTAGGTTTTTCAGGTGGCAGCATTAAATTGCAAGAGAATGCACAAAAATTGAATATTATCTAAACTTCCAATATAAGGATGTGAATACTTAAATGTTATTTGTAAGATGAATATTTTTTGCCCAAACAAAGGCTGCACGGACAACTTGCGCGCACCTCGACTATATAAACATGAATGCTTAACATGGGTGATATTGGTAAATGGAATGAATTTGGATGTGCCAAATCTTTTCTTTTTTTTGTTTTGTTGATTAACCTATCATTAACTTAAGTAAGTTCACTTTGGAGTGCTAACTATATCAAAGATACAGAATAAGAAGTTTTGTGAAAACAGATGGTCATGCTCTGTATACCTGACAGTTTATAATGTACTCTTTGGCTTTCTCCTTGTCAATGCCACTCCAGTTTTCCAACATGGAAGAGATTGCAGCTGGTATGCAGGTCAGTGATAATCAATTTTCATTCTAAAGTGTTTAAGTTCAATAAGCTCAATGGAAAGATATTATCTACCTGCACAATATACAAAGCGGAGGTCTGTCTCTGCCCCGCTATGAATGGGCATAAAGCTGGAAAATTTAAAAAATAGCAGTTAATATAAAAGAACCTAAATAGACATAAACACACACCTCATATATTCTGATGTCAAGATTACGGCAGAATCATTTGCATGTCAAGCTTTTTGAATGTATTGTGGACAAGGAAAAAGAAGTGGAAGAAACATTCGAACTAGTCATTGTTGGGAATGGTGAACTGGAGCTTTATCCATATTGTATTTAAAAGATGCATCTAATGGTATAGCTCTCAAGAGATGTTGGCAGAATCAATTATAAGAATATAAATATCTGTTTGTCCTAGCTTTCCATAAGAAATTGGTTGATGACTCCATACACAAGGAGATGTACAATCGACATATAAAAAGGAGTATATACCATGGATTAAGTACCTTCGGCCCTTTCCTTTTTTAAATTTTTTAATCAGCAAGCCTTTGTTCTTCTCTTTTTTCCCCTTATTTTCCTCTCTATTCTTGTTTCTTTCAAGGAGGGACTGAGTGGATCTGTCACTGCCAGCACATTCAGGATCAGACCTCACTATAATAGCCTGTAGTCATCCTCTATAACAACGTTTTACTACAAAAGCCAAATTTCTTTGAAACCGATTTTTCATGTTATATCTTACCTCTCTATAATAGCACTTTACCTATAACAGTAGCGGCTATCGTCGTACACTTTTTGAAAAATTACCTCTCTATAATAGTGCTACTCAAATATTAATTTACTTGTCCTATCATTACAATGATGCTAATTCATATAGTTTACTGAATTTCCCATTTCCTTTGTAATAATTACTTTCATATTTAAGGCACTAGCTACAACTTTGGTGTCATAAAGCAAATTACAGAAATGAAATATATGTAAGCTATATTGTAATAAAATTTTATAAAGTAGTAAGATATTTTATATAGAAATAAAATATACTATCCCAATCATTAGAGATTTAAAATACGTATGTGCTTTAGAGAGTTTAATTCTTTGTAGATACAATACAACTAATTATGGATTTATTAAAAATGTATTAGCTTTTCAAAATTTTAATTTATGAAATATGAATATTCTTTGAGATTTTAAATTCAAATATTTGTTTTCTACATAAAAAGTTTGGAAAATGACTTTTTGCGTGAGAACGCTATTATACCAAAAGTGGTCATCTGTAAAGGTTTTAAACCATCTTCCTGATGTACGAGCTGTGAATAATATGGTCCCTATTTGTCTTATTGATTTTTTTTTCAATATGCTTTGGTGGACAAATTTACTAGTTACAGATTACGAAAAGAAAATGATACAAAATTAAGAACCAATGGGGTTGACCAGTTAAAGAGCACATCTACTGTTCCACATTCTACTAGATCTGCAATTCAGATACGCAATGTATCATTGATCAAAGAATCCACAGAAAGAAAAGCCACAAAAAGTACCTCCCATCAGGTTGCTGAAGATTTTTCATTGATTTGACGATTGATGTGGAATCCAGCAGTGAAAAGTCATAGTCAAGGGTCTTCAATATGGATAGCGCGCAGTAAGTACTTGCCAAATGACTGCCATTGGGGATTGCATCCTGTGTAGAAACCATAAAAGACAGGTGAATTTATAGGAATAAGTTGTTCTAAATCAGCTTGTTTATCCACAACAACAATTAAAAATTAACAATAGCCCATTCTTGTACCCCATTTTCATTCGATTGAAATTGAGAACTCCTAGAACCATGGAACCCATAAAATTGTCCTGCACAAAAACAAAAGTCCCCAATAAATCTACTATCTCCAAGTTTAAAGACTGCTTGACTAATCAAAGTCACTTCTCTATATTAACTGAACCATACCATTGCTCAATTCAGCTTCATCCCGTGGATGAGCTTGCAGTGATAAAACCCAATTAATCACCCCTTCTTTGTCAACCTGGCATGGAAGAAAACGTTACTTTGGCTAGCCAACTCTTATATGCATTCATAATTAGATAAATTACAGTATTGTTTTAGGTTTTGTCCACTTCAAGCATCTGCAAATGTGTTTTTTTGTATATAACAGACAATTCCCCGAGGGTCAATGGCGCATAGTTCGAAACTCGGTGGATGATCGGATCTGCAAACGTGACTATACGGCATAATATTTTACAACAACAACAACAACTACCCAGTATAGTCCCACAAAGTGGGGTCTGGGGAGGGTAATATGTAGACAGGCCTTACCCCTACCCGAAAGGGCAGAGAGGCTATTTCCAATCGACCCTCGGCTCAGGGAAGGAAAGGAAAAACAAAAGGAAAAACAAAAGAGCATTAGTAACTCCAGCGGAAATCGCATAAATAATTCTCTAAACATAAAAACCCTAAATAAAATGACATGCAATAATATCAACCAGTAACTACCATAAATAACTACCATAAGGAGGACACACTCCAATGCACAAATCATCTATGGAGAGCCCTACCAAGCCCCATCCAACACCGGGAAAGGAGTGGCATAATATTTTATTGCAGGAAATCTTAAAAGAAGGAAGAACTTCGAGTGCTGCATACGAACAGAACAGAACATCATAGCTGGTTTAGTTAACTCCAAATTACTAGGAAGCAACATTAATTTCAGATATAAATCAAAGAAAAATTATCAAGGCTGAAAGGATAGATACTTTACTAGAAAAACAAAGTACTCTCTCGTCCCAAAAAAGAATATTTCATAATACAAGGCTAAATGCATCTAATTTTCGTATAGCATGAAAAGAATTCTTTTATTACCAAATTACATAAATTAACTCTCCCCTCCCCCCCCCCCCTCCATTTTTACATAAGAAGCATGAGATGTTAATTTGACAAATTTATTCTACTATAGGTAGAAAATTTGATGTACTATTCGAAAAGTTATTTTGATAGAGATCAAATCAAATTTACAGATTTGAGGATTTAATCGAAGAGGCACTCCAAAATACAAGAAAGTGTAATATAAATCAGTACGGACAGAGTATATAGCAATCATATTAATAAAAATTGCTTAAACAGATGATTGAAAAGAAACTACTGCCATTACTTCGGGATAAAGAGAGTATTAACTGCCACAATTTAGACAAAACAGTTTCTACTACAATATTTACAATTTAGAAAAATTGTAAATATTTAAAAGCAAGGTAAATTAAAAGGAAGAGAAAGTTACGCGATCGAGGGCGCGTAGGATGTCGAGACCGGAGATGGCGAAGTAAGCGAGAGTGAGGCGATTGATCTCTTGCGATTGATAAGGCGAAGGTATGAGTTCCAGCATCATCTCTAAATAGCAAATATGCTGATTTCTATCGAAGAACATAGGAATTGATTCCGGGTCAGAATCTGGATCGGTTAAGCTCCGAAATTCATCATCTTCCTCCGCCATGTTAGGCGTTGATAATGCCGGCAACGTGGATTCCGACGGTCGGGGTTTCCCTATTTTGCTTTAATTGTTAAAAGCACCTCTCTCGAATGAATATTAGAAAAGTTGGGCAGCATGCCCCAAACAAGAAGCCCTCTTTATTTTCTTTTTTTCTTTTTCCTTTGTTTTTCCTGCTAATTCTCTCTTTTTTTTTTTTTTTTAAGGGTTAAAAACGGATGCATATTATGATTAACACCAAAAACTATCCGTTAGGCCATACAAAAATATTGTTTGTGGGTGGGTATGTAATACCCTCTCACATACTGTTACTATCACTATTACATTCCATTGTTTTTCTTTCAAACAAAGTTCCAGCGATGTCTGTCCAAAATATATTGTTGACAAACACCGGAGGAACTAGTATTACAAAAATATCTTCAAAAATATTCCTTCTTGCCCCTTCCTTTGCAAGCACGTTAGCAACTTTATTGGTCTCCGTGTAACTATGCTTCACCACCACGTCGCCTAGTCTTTGGATGATTAACCTACATTCATGAATGATAGAGTCAAAATAGAGGTTTTCATTGGTTAACATTCTAATTACCTCCGTTGAGCCGGTGTTTATTTCCAAAGGTGTGAGCTGTCTTTGTTATGCAAATTGTAGTCCTTTAAGAAGAGCTAGTAGTTCTGCTTGGGTGTTGGTGCTGTATTGGATTGATCCCATGAAGCCCAATATCCAGTTTTCACTTGTATCTCCGAATACTTCCGCCCCCTCCCCCAGACCTCCCTTACCCGGGTTTCCTGTTGCAGCTCCATCAGTATTTAGTTTGAAAGAGTTGATTTTTTGTGGCTCCCATTTTACCCAGATATTTTCCATATTTTTATGCTCTTTATTCAACATCATTGTGACATATTCAGTAGCCTTTGCTATTGTGACGACCCGGCCCGTCGTCACGTGAGTTACCGCCTCGTTTTCCCCTTATTGTGTTGCTTCATTTTTCTATATCAGTATTAGAGTCGATCGGGTGTAATTGAATTGGTTCTGGTTGAAAATAAGGCACTTAGCCTTTTGGAAGGAAGCTTGTTTTGGAAAAGTCAACCCGGAAGTTGACTATATAGTTAGAGGGCTCGTATGTAAATTTTGGTGGTTCGGTTAGCTACCGGGAATGATTTGTGACTTAGGAGAGCGATCGAAATTGAATTTGGAGGTCCGGTGTAGAAATAGGCTTGAATTGGCGAAG